>CAAKHD010006739.1:39690-55581 GCA_901007705.1 Fistularia tabacaria
AAATAGATGTTAAATTTTAAAAAAAAATTTTTTTTAAAAAAAAATTTTTTTTTTTTTTTTTTTTTTTTTTTTTTTTTAAGTCTTGTTGAAATAAAGACTGCCAATATTTAACCGGTTGTGATTTATTGTGGGTTTTGGCAGTGTGGGAACAAATCTCAAGTTTTGGGGGATTCCTGGACAGGTAGAAACTCGCCTGGGTGGTGAAGACATCTCTGAGGATTGGAGGAAGTCCTCTCCCGGAGTCTCCATTTGTCCTGAAGAAGGCCGGGTGTATTTAGATAAGATGATACTTTATTGATCCTCAGGGGAAAGTCCTCTGTCACAGCAGTGCAACAATAACAATATCAATCAATATAAATAAGAGAAACGATTCAAAGAATATGAAAAAGACACCTAAAAAAAAAGGCAGCAAGGTGAACAACAACAGGGACACAATAGACAACCAAATGATAAATAAATAAACAGCAAGGGTGAGAGTAGACAACCAAAAACAAGGGCAAGAATAGAAGCAGAGTGACGACAACAATGAGGTAAACGGGATGCAATGGAGGGACACCAACGGGGATAAGAATGGACCGGAGTTTGTTCACCACGTGTGTGAGAGTGAGTGAGGTCGTGAGGCGGTGGAAGCACAGATGCTCCTACAGCCAGTCAGAGTTGTATGCTGGCCAGACTGCTGTTATCCAGTCTGATAGCCGTGGGCACGAAGGAGCGTCTGAAGCGTTGGCGTTCTGCACGGGGGTGTGATGAGCCGTTGGCTGACTGAGCTGCCCGTCAGCCACAGCTCGTCATGCAGGGGTTGGGAAGGATTGTCAAGGATAGCTCCAAGTTTGTCCTTCACGCTCCCCAAAGCCCACCCACCTGGGAAGACGGTTGTTCGTTAATCTTCCATCCAGGAAAATGTGAAGAAAAATGTATATTTTTTTTCTTTTTGTCACGTTGTTCCTATTTGTGGTAGTTGTTGAACTGTATTGCCGCAAGTGTTAGAAGGTCTGTGCCTTCTGAAGCCAAAGGCCAACGATCTATGCCCCGTTCTTCATGGCTTGAGGACAACAAATGTTCAAGTTGATTTCCGATTCTTCAAATATCGTCTGACACCTTCATTTTGGACAAACGTTGAGTTATGGCAAGAAGGTGGCGTATGTGTGTACCTTCGTAGGCGGTCATGAACGTGAGGACAGACAGGACGGCATAAATACTGACTGTAATTGCCGCGTGGGCACAAGGTCTCAAAGCAAGTCTAACCATATCTTTTTAGAAAACTAACTAGAAACAAAATATCTCTAGAAATCACCAAATCTATATCTATATCTCATTCCTGGAGGATCCTCCAGCTGTTGCCAAGAAGTCAGTTATATGGCAGTTACACGCCAAAATCCGGGAATGTTGGAGATTCGGGGCAGACGGTTGGAAGATGGGACACACGAGACCGCTTCAAATGCGATCGCAGACGGGCGACCTACAAAGCTTGGAACCAACCAGAAGACTGACCTGGAAGCAGGAGGGTAGTTCCACTCACGAGCAAGACACATGGAGGGCCGCGACCACCCAGGGAACTGAACCTACTTTGGAGGAGCAAGATGAGCTAAAAATGTCTACTGGAGTATCTGCAGTATCAGCTGCCAAAGAAAAATGACAGGGGAGAGAAACCCTGTAGGGCCCCTTGAATGTTTTATTTGTAATTTGGTCTAAAATGCACTGTCGGACAAAGTATTCATGATTGTGGGAGTTAATGGTTGTATTTCTATACGAGGTGTGAATGAGAGGGTGAATGCTTGCATGTCTCTATGTAGCCATCGACCGTCTCAATTGGCCTCGCCTATTGTCCGACGACAGCTGGGATTGGCCCCCGCAACCCCGCAATGAATGAACCAAGGGCCTTTTCAATCCATTTTACTTTTTTATTTTCTTAATTGGGAGATTTAAAGTGGTGAATGATAATGTACCAATTTGGAACTGCTTTGCACCACTTGCTCCTTTGCACAACCAATTCCCCTTGTTCTGGCTTAATACATTTTATTTCATTAGTATGTTGTCTGCTTGGCACCGATAAACCACAATAAATTCCTCGTATTTGAAAAATACTTGATGATGAAAAAATGTCTGATTCTGATTCTATATAACTTACGAGGAGAATCAGACAACAAAATAGGGTATCAAAACATAGCTTTTCATGGAATATCTTCATCTGAATATAAAGTGTGACTGATTAAATGTAAATGCAGTTGATTAGAAAGTAGTGGCAGACAGAAATAGTCTTTTGAATATACTTCTTGAATAGATCTCCATCAGTGTAACTCGGAATTACATTGTATGCCATTGTATCCCAGTTCAATAATAATGTAAAAGTACCTTTTTTTTGCGTGAAGCACTACCCCTGTTTTTCATAAATAAAAAATAAATAATCAGTTCATGAAATGATTATTTCTTTAAAAAAGGCAATTCTGTTGGTTGGTTTGTTTATTTGTGTTGCTAACAGTCGTGTTTCCCTGCGACCTTTTGATTGGTTTAGCGGACGGACTGTGTGCACCACTGAAAGCCGTCCGCCGGAAGTTGGGATCTCAACCTCGTCACAATAGACATGGCGAGCGGTATCGGCAGTAAGTAAAAATTTAAAAAATCCACCTCTTTCGATTTTATCCCTTCGTGTTTTAATATCGCACAAATTCATTAAACGCGATTTTAAAATCGTGATAAATATCAGTTGAAGTTGGCGACCTGTTTATTAGATTAAATGTTACGCCGTGAAGCTGTGTGTCCCGTAATTGTGTTCCGCCGTAGCAAATATAGCTAAGCTATCGCTAGCTAAATGTTATCCAAGCGTTTATGATTGTTTGTGAAGCCACAGCCAGAAATTTTTGTCCATCAAATGTCGGCGATTTTAAAACACCTGTCAACAAGGCTCCAAAAAATATTAAAATACGTCCAAGCCAGCTTGTAGTACGGCGAGCTAACAACACGAAGCTAGGTTGGGAAAATCAATAGCAAGGCAGTCAGTCAAACAAGTTAGCTAGTTAGATTATTTTCTCCTTCCTGGTATGTTTTTGTTGTATTTTTAAACAGACTCCGTGGTATTTCAGTCATATTTGAGGTAATTGCCGATAGACTAACGTGCGTAAGCATTCAAAACAAACAATATCAGATGACTGGGAATTCAGGTAAAAGCTGAAACATCGGACAGGGCCTAATTGTATTTATTATAGCGCCCGGGGATTTTTGTAGGTTGTTCTGTACATACACTACTTTGTTTGTAACTTCTGAGTAGTTGAAGGTGTGACCCATATTGCTGTAATTCCTCAGTGTCTCGGTGTATTGGGTTCCCATATTGGATCTGCTGGGATCTAGGTCTTTAAACCTGAACCCTAGCTGATCTTCAAGCATTCAAAATGTTAATTGTTAAATGCACAGTAAAGAAACATTTCAATGAACAGTCTTGATGACTGTAGCCTCAAAAAGAGACTTCCAAGATAATATGAATGAAAGATAGTTTGATGTTTTATTTTATTTTATTTTCTCAGAACACAAAATACTGAATGTGGGACCAACAGAGCCCTGGTCAGTCAGGGAGAAACTGTGCCTGGCCTCCTCGGTCATGAGGAGTGGAGACCAAAACTGGTAAAGTGAACATATACAGTGATTTGTGTTGTCGCCTCAGCTCATGGTCTGTGCACTGACAGAAATGTGTTTTTTAGCGTGCACTCATTTCACATTTGCAGTCACAGGCTTCATTCGCAGAGATTAATGACAATAGTAGATATGCTATCCATGTTCACAAGTGAGTGGCAGGACTGGTTGAATTTGTGAGACAGAAGCTGATAAATAAAAAGCACCTTTAAGAAACAAGACATCATTGTGTAGCCATCAGTTTTGATGAGTGAAACAGATGTTGATCTACCAAATAAGGAAGGCAACATACCTCAGACAGATATTGTGGTGTGACAATGTTAACATTCCTGTTGATTGAATATCTGCAAATCACTGCTCCTGAATGCGACGTGCTTTATGTCCGATCCCTGCAGGGTGTCTGTTAGTCGAGCCATCAAGCCTTTTTCGGAGTCAGGCCGCCCACCTGACTGGTTCTCTCAGAAGGTGCGTCAGTTTGTCAATTTGTCTCTTTGATTTCGGGGATATTCTCTAGATCGTAACACGTTCACTCATTCTACTGTTTTTCCTCTGAATAATTCAACCTCTATTTTTTTCAGCACTGTGCCTCCCAATACTCAGAGCTGCTGGAAGCCACAGAGGCTCCAAAGTCAGTACAGAAATCAGTCAATACAATTGTACAATGTTACTTTTTTGTTTGACCCCAGTTTTATTTTTACTGCAGTCACATGACCGTGCATCTGTTGCTTTGCAGGCGTAAGCGAGGCGAGAAGGGCGAGGTGGTCGAGACAATCGAGGATGTAATTGTTCGCAGGCTGACTACTGAGAGGATAGAGGAGCTGAAGAAACTCCTGCGAGACACACAAGAGCAATACAGGTACTCGGGGAAGGAATACACACTTTTCACTGCTCCGACAACACACACACACAGCTCTGTACTGCAGTGAAAAGTAGCATTCACTCCAGTTTAAGGTCTAAAATGTTCAAATACCACATCGCCGTTTCAGGCTTCCATGGTGTTTTCAGGTGTTCACCAGGTTGGTTTTCTGGCATCTGCAATATATAGCATTTGAGATCAGATCAGCCCGGATTTTAGAAACCTGTGTTTGTACGGTTACTGTTGTGGGAACGTGGTATAAAATGAGGTCCTGGAAAGGACTGCTGGTGTCCAGCTGAGAACCTTGCTCTACTCCCTGGCAGGAAGTTGAAGAAAGAGGTGGATCTGATCCAAACCGGTCACATGGATCCCCAGCTGAAAGAACTGTGGGCAGAGATCACGCTGTAAGATTCTTCTTATCTCCTGAGATGCGTCGAGGATGTCGAGGATTCCCATCCGACCGCTCTCTCCTTAACCGCAAATAGATTGTTCAGAAATCGTCAGTTTGATTTTCGATTTTCTTTTAATTCATTTTTTTTTCGTCCTAGAAAAAAGAAGCAGGATGAGGACGAAGCGGAGCAGAAGAGGAAAGCCACAGAAGCAGCATATCAAGGTAGGTCCATGTGGGACATCCCAGATGACCACGGCGTTCACTTCTCAAAGCTCTGTCGTCCCTGGAGTTGCCGCCGCTGGTGTGCCTGGCAGCCGTGTGACGAACCGCGGTACATCTTTCGGACATCAGCATTGGCGTAACGGGATAAGGTCAACATCGGATCTCGCATGGAATCGATCTTGGCACACCAGTTCCCCCTGCCTGCAGGGGCTTACATAGACTCCAGTCCAGTGCCGGTGGTTCAGCGATGGTATAAGTTGTGCAAACAAAGTACGAGTCAGCTTATAAAAATGGTCAGTCAAAATTTCTCATCAGCACTATCTCATTATTGCTGTTTTCTCGTCTGACAAACGGGATCTCCGGTCTGTAATCAGATTTGACGGCGAGCTCTCGTCAAACACGTTTTACCATAATTTAAAACCAAGCCATTAAAAATCGAGCGTTTAGCATCTTTTTTGTCCACGAGTAGAGAAGAGTTGAGTTTTGCTGCTTCGCATGAGGGACGAAGGCCTTTCCACTGACACTGGATCGTCTCTGACTTCTTCGCCGCAGCTCGCCAGGCGGTGAAAAACACCCCCAAACGTCTCCCCAGTGTGACTGTCCGCTCCCCTCTGGGTGCCAGCCCCCCCACCATGGATACCCAGACGGACTCCTCCGCGCCCACTCCGCCCATGGATACAGGAGGCCTCGCGTCTGACGACAGCGGCACCCACTCCGTTGTAATGACATATTGATTTTTACAGTCCTGCGTGAGCTATGAGCAGTCGGCAGCACATTTTCTTTCTATACTTTGTATCTCACACACCCATAGTCGCCCCTGACCTGAAGGAAATATTTCACATGTTGTCGATCACTGACCGCTGCTCTTCTTGGCTCTTTGCTCCCGCTGTCAGGCCCAGGGAGTCGGGGTGTTCCTCCCGCTGACGGAGGCTTCAGGCCCGGGGCCCAAGGATGGAAGCCTGGCCACCCTGGTGGATGACTCACCCCAGAAGAGGCTCCTGACCCAGAAGGCCACACCGCCGCCCTCTCCTCTCCTGTCAGAGCTGCTGAAGAAAGGCAACCTCATCTCAGCCAGCCCTCGCCTGGTGAGAGCCCACGTGGTCTTCATTTAAACACACAGAATGAAATATGACGATGCAGAATACAAGACCTAGTTAGAACAGCCCGTGTGGAAAGCTTACTGGCAGATACACGATATCATTGTGCTTTACCATCTCTGTCTTCAGGGGCGTCATATCAGGTTTTTGTCCAAAATCATATTTACGTCAGGTTATCCAACAGAATTCACTGGAATTCCATCCATTCGTTGCAGTGCCAAGAAGCTGCGGTGCAGATACCATGTGCGGCCGCTTCTTTTCAGTCAGCCATCATCAATGTCACCAATGTTGATAGGAGGGGTTCTCCCTGGACCGATCATTCACAGGGTCACAATTAGAGACGTACAACCGTACAGTCTCTCATTCACACATCTGGATAATTTAGCCTCCAGTGAACCTGCTGCATGATATGGGGCTCTGGGAGGAAATCCCCGCGGACACGGGGAGGACGTTCCCCTCCACACGGAATGGCTGCCGATTGGACTCCAAACAGGGTCCTTCTCGCCGTCTGTATTTAGATGGTGTTCAGTATTGTGCTGTCTGTTTTGGTTGATGCTAGGTTGCTGAGGGAGAAGCACCTGGAAGCCTCACCAATGGACTACAGACTGCAACTGCTGCGACTCCCTTACCACCAGGTCACGAGGTCATCAATGGTACGTTTACCACCTTTAGGGGGGGAAAAAAAAAGATTGGTCGTTTATGCTAAAATTGATTTCTTGTCTGTGACTCTTGGGTGCGCTTTTGCAGAGGGGGATGAAGCGGCGGTGAAGGCGGAGCTCAGCGAGGAAACGGGATTAGTAGAGGAGGACCTCGTCGCTGTATCGTACATGGGGGACGTGCTGGACCTGGAGACCATGGGAGGCATCATCGCCATCATAGAGGAGAAGGTACAAACCTCACCGGAGCTCAGGGTCGGAATACGCTGCTCTCTAAGATGCTCGTGATGCAGATATAGATTTCTAAATTAAACAAATAATACTGCCTCCAATGTAAAACGGAGAGATGTGTGTTCTGCTGTGTATCTCCACAAAATTTTCATATTGAACCACTGCTTTGTTGTCCTTACGTGTTCTTGCCTTTTAAACATCATTGTTGACGTTCAATTTTAAAGGTTAACGACAGCATACTGGATGAGCAAAAGGCATATATGGACATTATTGACCAGATTTGAATAGAATATTGCTTTAATCGTGTCACACGGCAGAAAGTGGACAGCGCAGTATAGGTAGTTAATAATGTGCATGCAGTGAGATATATAAATATTAGAAAAAAAAATCAAAAATATAAACAATATGTAAACAGTGTAAAAGATTCATTGTGTAAAGGGTGTTTTACGCTGCCATCCATGTAAATAATTCACAGCATAGAACAGGCCCTGTGTTATTTACTTAGACCCGTTGGAGACCGTCCAGCTTGCTAACATACCAACATTGGCTCCTCTGTTCCTCATCATGGGCGTTATTTCTCAGGTGGATGACTCGGTGGAGGTTTTGGACGCTGCCGCCGTGGAGGCGGCGCTCTCTCTGTGCGAGGAGGCCGTCACTGAAGGACACACGCTCCCTGGCCCCTGGGAGACTCAGGAGCTGAAGGCTGCGGATCCCACACCGTCCGTCCAAGACCCGGACCACATGCAGGGCCTTCAGGACATGGCTGCGCTGTCCACCCTGACATCTGCGGGTCTGGAAACCCAGAGCCAGCCAGAAGCCCAGAGAGAGGACCCCTGCGAGGACGCCGTGGCCGGGGAGGACGCCGCGTCCTCGGTCGCTCCTGACGACTGCGTGACGGGAAGTGATGTCACGGAGGAGGGAGTGGCCGGGAAGGAGGCCACTGATGCGACAGTGAAGAGTGAAAGAGAGGAGTGGAATCAGCCTGAGCCCAATCTGCCGTGCCTAGGTGATGGGAAACACACACACACACACACACACACACACACACACACACACACACACACACACACACACACACACAGACAGTGTGACGCTGCATCATCAAGGGGGAAAATAGAAAAATGTGTGTGGATCAGTTCTAATGTGGTTGCACATTTTCCTGGCTGTGATTCTTCACACGATGTTGTTTATGACTGAATCTACAATGCCGTGACCTTCTGTGCCCTCGGCTAACGGTTTGCCTGTTTATCCAGGCATGGACTCCATCAGAAGGGGTTCCTTATCGTCCGGCTCTTCAGATATTAGCAGCCCGTCCTTTAAATCCTGGAAATTGAGGGATCGCGGCGCCACTGATTGGATCTGCCGGCCCCGCTTCCCTTTGATACTCAATCGGATTGAGTTCTGGGGAATTTGGAGGCCAAGGCGACACCTTGAACTCGTAATTATGATGGAACCATTTCAGGACCTTTTTAATCCCGAGGCCTCTATCAACGAGGAAAAAAAAAACATTTTAATGAGGAGATGGACCAAGGACGTTACCAAGTAACGTCCTCGTAAATGGCAGCACCCAAGGTTGGATAGGACTGCTCCGATCAGTCTTTTCTTCCTCTTGCGGCCTGATATTTACAAACCAAATAATCATTACCATCATGTTTTACGCGTCAGCGGCCATCATGCAGGAGGCTGCATCCGTGTGTTGTTTGCTCGCGTGTTGTCTAGCGGTGTGACATGAAGCCAAAGTCAAATTCTTGCTGTCTCGCTGACCCTGTGGGGGTTGTTAATCTTACCGCTCGCAGATTTTTACGATCCTTTTTTTTTTTTTTTTCTTTTTGTCTAGTAGACTCTGAGGACAGCTCGGTGTCTGGGAAAGAATCCAAGGTAAGAGAACGCCGCATACCTTCATGCGAACACTGACTTTGTAAAAAAAAGACGGCCAGTTTAGTTTGGTTTTCATCCGTCCGACCCAGGAGGTGAAGGAGGAGGAGGCCGGGAGCGAGGGGGACCCCGAAGAAGGGATGGAGCTGAAGGAGGAGTGCGGGGAGGGGGAAGGTCCTTACCTGTCGGAGGTGGAACGGGCAGCCAGCGAGAGTGAAGATGGGTACGGGCCAGCTTCCCAGCGCTATACGGCGGACTCCCTGGCCAGCAGCCCCGCATCCTCCTCACAGCTGTGAGTGACCCCACATACTCCTGGTTGACAAAAACTCCTTCATGCCACGTTTGAAGTACTCAGAGCATATGGAGTGTGAAGTATTCTGGCCATATTCAGGAGAGATTTCTGTTTTGGGTTCTAAATTCTGGTTATACATCATATACATCTACAGATACATATATCTGCAAAGGTATGAAAAATCACAGGTTGGATACAACTGCTAAATGAAAGGCGTTTGTCTGCAGGATAATTTTTCAGGGTTTTGGAAACAATCGAGCTCCTGAAGGATTGAATAATGCACCAATTCTCGCGTGACGCAATTAAATCAGATATATTCAGGTTATTATCTTGTCTCTTGCCTCCTGTTTCGCTGTGTTGTGGATCCTCCCCGTATCCCCGTTGTGTCATCCCGTCCTCTCCTGTGTCCGTTCGCTCCAGATCCACATGTGGCGAGGACCAGGAGGCTGTCCAGGCCCAGAAGATTTGGAAGAAAGCCATAATGTTGGTGTGGAGAGCTGCCGCTAACCACAGGTGAACCCCCCCGCCAGAGCCCCAGATGTTCCACCATCCTTTATCTGAGGACGCTTCTGCTTCGCCATACATGACCATGTGTTTGTTGTCAAGCAACCTGCAGCCCACTGCCACGATTACAAAAGAAAATTCATCTACTTGGTTTTTAATTCTGTATGAATTGTCATCCCTTCACACCCACCATGGGTGTGCTAGACTGAAAACTAGCCAATTTTATAATCACAATTTAGTCCTGATTTAGGTGTTAAAGATAGTCTTCCCCTTTTTAAGACAAGTGGAGAGAAAGTATTGTTTCCTTGTCAGTCAAGAAATAAAACTGTGGTTTAGAATCAAATATTGCATCTCGGTCACAAAGGAAACGTTCTTAAACCACTGCCACTGTTTACATATCCACCAGGTACGCCAGCGTCTTCTTGCAGCCCGTGTCAGATGATATCGCCCCCGGTTACCACAGCATCGTGCACAGGTGAGACCTCGCACTCCTACCAGTGCAAACATTGTTGAGTAAATGTGCTTTTTTTGCGGTGTTCAGAGATGTGAATTAGCTTTTTCTGTCAACCACTTGCGTCTCCGTACACCGCCAATGACCGCGCCCGTCCTCCTACAGACCCATGGACTTGTCGGCCATCAAGAAGAACATCGAGTCCGGCGTGATACGCACCACGGCCGAGTTCCAGCGGGACATCATGCTGATGTTCCAGAACGCCGTCATGTACAATTCCTCCGACCACGACGTGTACCACATGGCGCTGGAGATGCAGCGCGACGTTCTGGAGCACGTGCAGCAGTTCCTGGCCACCCAGCTCATCATGCAGACCTCAGAGAGCGCCATCTCCGCCAAGAGCCTCCGCGGCAGGGAGGGCAACCGTAAACCAGGCGAGCCGGCCGAGAAGGTGTGTTGAGCAGCTGAGGGCGGGCGGAGGGGCGGTCATGGTCTTATTCCCTCGGGGAACGTTTCAAACCAATGTTGCAGAGAGTGTGTCTGTCAAACTAAAACCCAGCAGGTTTCAGGTCGGTCCCGGACGCTCGGGACACTGACGACTTCCCTTCTTAGGACGGAGGATCATTTGTTTGGATTTTTATTTTTCCTTCCTCTTTGAGGCTGAGAATGTTATTTAATGAAATGCAATCTTCTCGGCAAGCAGGGGCGTAGTTGTCTTGGCGCAGCGCAGCGCCGCAGCCACAGAGGAATTCATTGAGGTTTGTCATTTCCTGCACAGTTCCGCTCAGAGGAAAATGGGCCTTTTCCCCGGAACCAGCTGGTCTGATTTCAATTTTATTTTCAGATTTGCGCTCGGGCGAAGCCGGGCGGGGAAATGGAGTGGCTCATGCTGAAACTGAGTGATCTCACGCTGCGCAAACCGAAGCTCCCAAATTGAGTTCATCCACAGAATTAGACGGCGTGAGATCGCCGGCCAATAATTGAATTTAACCAAATCGAACACAGGAAAGGTTGTTGTTTTTCTTTTTTTTTTCTTTTTTCTTCTTAATCCTTTTGCATCTTATTATACGACCCCGGGGGGAAAACTTGACTGACAGCGACACCGTTGTCTCTTGTCAAACAGGCTGCTGTCTTTTTGTACTGTATTATTCCTGTTCTTTAAGACTTGCGGTTGTGGATTTATTTATTAATTATTTTTTTTACAGGCTTACTGAGGAAACCCCATCCCCGCCCTAGCAGTGGCTGCCTAGCGTCCTTTGCGGTTTCACTTTCGTGTGACACACGGGCCCCGAGGCATTTAACTCTGAGTGTGTTTGCCTCGACCGCCACGGATCCAAGCTTGTTTTTATGGCGCCGTGATGGTACATTTCATCACAGTGTATTTTCCCCTGCCCAGGTTTGCTTGTTTCTTTCTCGTCCGTATTTTTGGGAACGAATAAAAAATCTGCGCTGAACTCCCTCCGATGACAGATCACGCTTTCTGCCGGGTTGCGCCGAGAACGTGCCCGTGTTGTCGTGTGACATTTACTCTGAAATCTACCGCCACCTCTGCATCGTCTCTTCTGCCGTTCCGGTTTGTTTTATACCTTTTTTCCTAGCGCTCAGCTTGGTTTCACTCGGGCTCAGTGCGAGGGCTTACATGCACTGTGTTACCACACATTGGGCTGAGGAGGAGGCGGAGTGTTAATATTGTATCCATGTACGCACGCTTGTATACGTACGTTGACAACGGCAGGGCGACGCGCCGCTTCTGAGTCATTCCGCCGACTGTCCTGCATGCCGGTCGTGCCTCACCCCTCTGCTCGCCTGTTTGTCTGTAAACTGTCTGCTTCTGTCCGGAAGGAATAGCTTCTGTTTGCCTGTGTGTGGGTGTGTGTTTGCATGCTCGTATATATAAATATATATTTATATATATGTGTATGCGGGTATTTGAAGTGCGTGTCTGGCGGAGATCCTGCTGGTCATGGCATTTCTTTGGGGGGGGGGTGACATTCTCAGGAAGTACCTAGTATATGGTGTTTTTAACTCGTTTGGTTGTCTCTGCTTCACAAACTTTAGCGAGAGATTCGCAAGCGATACGCTGCCAGTGTGTTGCTAGTGGTGGACATGGTGCCACACACACACACACACACACGCACCGAGAAAGGTGTGATGTTCTTCTGGAGCCATTAATGGAGAGTGCGGCGTGAATGTGACGGCACTTCCTGTTTTGTCTGTGGTGCCTCCACTTGAGCTGGGCGCTATATTCTTAAACGCTCAGAACCGTATCATTTCTGTTCAATCTTATCTCTCTTTTTTTTTGACCATTTTTCTCCTTTCTGTTAATTTGCAGTCCCTCTTTTTCTCTCCTCCGACGGCAGATTCACCCCTTTGTCCGCTAATTTCTTTAAATCCGCAGCGAGATCACATCTACAAACCAGCATGTAATCGGCGTGGAATGACCCAAACCCCCCCTTAGACAAACGACTCAGAATTCATTGGGGGAAAAAAAAAAAAGGATTTTAATTCCACTTCATTTTGAAGTATATGAAATTGCCATTATTTGCCATGCCTAAAAATATACCGTGTGTGTGTGTGTGTGTGTGTGTGTGTCCTTTTGTTTAACCTGAAAGAGCCTCATTTGCAGTCCTTTTTTTTCAATTTTTTTATTTCCCAGCTCTGTCCTCATCCTTACTGTGTGTGTGTGTGTGTGTGTGTGTGTGTGTGTGTGTGTCTATTTACAACCAGCATATGACAGTGAGTATTTGGAGAAGGCCCTCTGTTTACATGGTGTGTGTGTGTGTGTTGTAGCTCCCTCGACGGGCTCTCTGTTTGACGCAGACTTGTTTGACTCTGGCTTTCTCACACACGTGTGTCTTCTCTCTCTTTGTCACTCCGATGTTTGTCCTCCTACAGGACAGTGTCCCCATGGCCTCTCCTGCTTTCCTTCTCTCTCTCTTTGTAAGTATTCAGGTTCTCCCTCAGATTTCACCAGAAGCGGGGCCACGCGCAGCACGCGCTTGTGTCGACGCGCACACACACACACACACACACACACACACACGCACACACACACACACAGAAAAGCGGGCGTCTGGTGCCTCCTATCTCTTTTGATGTTGACATTAGCGGCGTGAAGGAAGCCAAATTGGGTCAAAGAGCTAAAATGAGCGGGGAGTGGAATCAGATGCATTAACAGCCAGCAGTTACAGTTCAGTTTTGCTTTTGGTTTAAAAAATAAAAATAAAAAAAGCCAATTATTACGCATTTGAATCATGAGAAATGGTTTAGAATCCAAATTTTATTATGACAGTTAATATATATTCATACATATATTTTATTTATTTTTTTTGCACAAACACTGTGCCTGGAGATGTTTCTCAATTAAAAAACAACATGGAAAGCAATGAATCAAGTAAACTCTACTGATGGCAGCAGAGCTGGGCTCCCTTTAAAACTCCTCTCAGTTCCGGTTGCCGTCATTTCCTTCTCTGGAATCACATCTGGCTGGTTCGCCTAAATGAAAACCATCTGAGACGCGCAGCAAGGAGGATGGTAGCATTGAAAGACACTAAACAGGTCGCAATGGCTTTTTTCTTAACAGAATATCGGAGGTGCGGGCTTTTCGTGCAAGAGCAGTGCAGTGCCAGGCCGCTGACGCCCTTTTATTTTCAGTCTTTCCCTGACAATTAGAATTTAAAAAAAAAAAACTCCTGACAAAATAATAAACTTATCAATAGTTCAGGAAGTGGCCTTTCCCCTTGGCTCACTTACATTGTTGATCACAATCAACGCTCAGCTGTCACACGAACACACACACACAATCACACACGTCTACACAATGTCCTTACCGCCTTCATAAATGTGAATTTCTGTTCTTATTCGAACCCCCCCCCACCACACACACACACACACACACACACACACACAGGCTCCAGTAACCCTTCATCTGCCAGCTTCCGTTGACCTCGAGTTCATGTTCTCATATCTGTCTCCTGAGTTGTTTTTTATTTTTTCCTGTTTACATGATTATGTGTGCGTCTGCATGCTCTCCTCTCTGTTCTCCTCCTCCTTTTTTCTTTTTCTTTTATTGAGTTTTCCAGCCATCGTTGGGTTTTGTTGTCGTGTTCTTCATTTGCGGAGGAATCCCTCCAAGGTGCACTGTGATGTGATTTTTTTATTTTTTTATTTTTTATTTTGTAAATTATTTTTCGTTCGTTTCTTTTTGTGCCGAGCTCAGTTACACCGGACCTCCCATCACTCTGTCCAGGTGACATCTTGAACTGTATGTGTGTGCGTGTGTGTGTGTGTGTGTGTGTGTGTGTGTGTGCGCACACTCACCCCCCCCCCACCTTCCTCTCTCCCTGCTGCAGGACGGCGGCACCAGGGGGCGCCGTAGCGCCATGGAGGCCGATCTCAAAATGAAGAAATGAAGCCTGGAGTCGCCGGAGAGCAGGACACCTGGAGGGGCGCCGTGCCGCTCCGGGAAACGAAGATGGAGCAGAGTTTGTGTGTGCGTGTGTGTGTGCGTGTGCGTGCGTGTGTGCATACACGACGGTGCACTCCTGTTGTCGCCGTCAGATGAGGGTGTGCACGATTGTGTGTCTGTAAGCGCCGCATGGAGCGTCCCCGTCGGCAGTTCGTACGAGAGGTTGCCGCGCGGCGCGGCGGGATCCTGCCCCTAACCCCCTGATCTCATTTCACCAGCGAAGGTCGTCCATTGTTTCTCCCTGCTTGAGAGAGTTTACAGGGGGAAAAGGAAGAGAATATTTTCACCAGCAAATGTTTGATTTAGGTCAGACGATAGAATGTTGTCAGACGTGGTCTCGTAGATGTGGTGAGGTGCATCCGTACTAATCGCGCATTTGGGCTCGCCAGATCGTCCCGCTTGCGACAGGAATGGTCGCACGAACGGCCGAGAAACAGAGAGCTGTGCTTTTCGGCAGTTATGTCATATTTTCAGTGAAGTTGAAACAGGGACAGCTGTCTGGAGGAGGAAAACCTAGGACGCCGGATATCCAGGCCCAGTTCATAAGCGTGCACGGATCCGAAGTTAGAGCTCAAAAAGTCCTCTCACGGCATTCAGCTGTATCTCTGCACACATAATACCCTGGTGTTCGTTTGGTTTGTAACTGATTGTTGATAACATGAAACAGCTGAATGAGTCTGTGGAGCCTCACAACCCACAAACCAAGGAATTTTGTAATGCAATACAGTCATATCTTTGTAATTACCCGGGCCTTTTTGTTTTTACTTATTTATTTTTTGATATATAGATTCCCCCCTTAAAAAAAACAACGGGTGTTTATGTTGTAATCATGCGCTCATGAGCTGCCTTGTTCCCAGCTCATGTCCCGTGATAGATTGGAAATTTCTACCGCTCTTTCACATCATCGCTTCGTCTTGTTCCCCCCTTCCGTGCATCCATCCGACAAACCAAGCTGCGGCGACGTGACACTTTCTCGTCATGATGAATGGCTGTAAGTTGTCCAATTTGCATTTTAATTCAGCGTCGCGGGCAGCCCTTGCTAAAAACCCCGTGTCGTGTAATCGAGTACATCTTGCTATCAGAGATTTAGGTTTGTGGCGTCGCATTTATCAAGCAAAAGTGATCCAGGAGGTGAATATTTATTGGCCTTGGACCCCCCCCCCCCCCCCCCCCCCCCCCCCCCCCTTTTTTTTTTTTGTTCCCCAACTTCCCCCCCCGCCCCGT
>CAAKHD010006748.1:1629-25132 GCA_901007705.1 Fistularia tabacaria
GGAAAAAAGGGGGGGGGGGGGGGGGGGGGGGTGGGGGGGGGAAAAAAAAGGGGGGGGGGGGGGGGGGGGGGGGCGGGGGGGGGGGTTCACCAAAACCCCAAACCTCAGGCATGTGTGGGTGACACTCGGGAAGTACAGGATGGTGTGGGAGGAGGGGGAGGTAATGGGAGGCATTGCCCACATCAGAGACGGCATTGCTGAGGGGCCCGAGCAGCTGAAGTCTGGCCGTGTGCCCCCCGCGCAGCTCGGTCTGAGCCGCTGCTGGTGGGAGGGGTGGGGTGGGGTGGGGTGGGGGGTTCAAAGAGCCGACACAATGACTGCCGCCTCTACTGTGGTCCTGCTTCAAACGCCTCCGCCACCAACACATTCACCACAAAGCCATAGAGGAGCGGGGGGAAAGACAAGCGACGAAAAGCCGGCATAAAGAGGCATAAAATTAGTCAAGTTTTGCCTTTCAACAAAGGCGAGACGGTGGAATAAAAAAAAAAAAGGAAAAAAAAAAAGAACGAATGAGTGCTGCCTGCTTCAGCCCCGGTTAAAACCACCGTAACCTGCACCCTCTCATTCAGAGATAAGCATCGCCAGAGGAGGAGCGTGTTGCATAGGGTCACATATCTTCCGCCTCTCGAAGGGAGCACGGTGTCTCCCTGGGGAGGTAGGGGTTGGGGGGAGGGAGGAAGTGGAGAAGACATCACAAAAAAAAGGAGGAAAAAAAAAACGGAGAGACTGGACCCTCATACTGTTACTGCAGCTGGCGAAACCACAACACAATGGGCCCGTGACTCAATCAAAACAAATTTCAAGCCCAAGTCTAAACAATAGCAACGGCGGAGCTGCATTTTCTCACATGCAAACACAGGCCTGTAAGAGTGTTAGACCCCCCTCTTGTTTCTGTCTCAAGTAAGTGTGAAACAGGGGTTGGCCAATCAACTTTTTAGAGGCTGAGAGCTGCTCCGTCTGTTGCTTCTCGGCTCAGGAACGCAGGCGCGGGGCTTCCAGCGAATCGGACACCCTCCGTACGTCCGTTTGCTAAGTGCTGAGAAGGTCACTTTTTGACATAAAGATGGATTTCCATCCAAATCTCTCTCCCTCGCTACCCCCGCCCCTACCGCTTTTCCCAAAAAATACATCCTTCTCATTGCAGCTCAGGGCAAGACCGTGAGTCGGTTTTGCGATCCCGAGTCCTTCCCCAATTATCCCGGGTCACTAATGAGACTGGGTGTGGGAGGCTTTGCGGCGGCCTAGAGGCTCGGTGCCAAATTGAAAACGACTCGGGGAGCGGAGGCAGACGCTGGATCTACCCTAATTGCAGGCACGGTAAGTGTGCATGCACGTGCAAGTCTGTGTGTGTGTGTGTGTGTGTGTGTGTGTGTGTGTGTGTGTGTGTGTGTGCGTTGACTGATGAGGGTGTCAGAGAGAGGAGATGAGAGGCAACAAATAAAGAGGAAAGGAAAAGAAATGAGGGATGGAAGCGGAAGGATGAGTGGCAGTTGAGTAAGATTGGGCAAACTCGGAACTCTTTTGTAGGAGGGATTTTCTTTTGGGCCTTTTCTTACCCTCCTTTCCCCCTCTACGCGCTCCCTCCCTCCTCTCTCCTCTCCTTCCCTCCTTGCTCATCAAAGTCTTCTGACAGCTGACTTCTGGCTGCACACATCAGAGGGAGGCTGAGCCGGGGCGCGACTCGGAGAGAGGAGCGAGCAGCCACCAGGGCTCCTGCCTCAATGTTCTTTCTTTCATGTTCGTGGGTCAGGCTGCTGTGACCATACTTTAATATCAGATAGCTATATATGATATTGATATTTGGGGGGGGGGGGTTGCTCGAGCTAACATGCCTATGTTGTGTGTCACGATCATGAGTCTGAGAGAGATGACTCGCGTGCTTCTTCACGACAGTCTGTAATTGCAGAGCCTTCTCTAGACAAATTGAATAAGCCACCTTTTTTTGGAGTGCCTCCCCTTCTGTGGGGGAAAAAAAAAATGATGAAAAGTGGCCGAAAAGAGGAGCAAGCTTCAAGGGCATGTGTGTGTCTCAGGCCAGATCTCAAAATGTTGTGAATCAGCGGGCTTAGTCAGACAAAGGGCTAACTGCACAAGAGGAAGCAGGACAGGGGGGAATGTCATGAAGAAGGGTGCCGAGAGAGTGGGCGAGGGGGTAGTAAGAGGATAAATGCGGCACATTTACAGTCTGAGTCAATATAAGAAAAAAGGGCTGGAGTGACGTGGGGAAGCGAAGGAAACACTAATTTCACAATGTCAGAGTAATGGTTTCTCGGAGAGCTGTTCCACTGTGGGGAGAGCCAGCTGTGTGGTTGGCCCAGTGTTTGACTTACCAAAGATAACAAAGAACTCCTGGTTTGCCTCACGGGCGGGGAAACTCGGCTAAAGCCATCAAATATTTTTGTGGAAGTGTATCAAAGTCGATGTTCCCTTCATATGATCTACATCAACCGCAGAGTTTTTCGTGTTACGTGCGATGCTCTTCATTACATCTACGCAGGGCGCTCAAAAAACGCGGCGTTTGAGAGATCACACAAAACGAATTCAGAAATTAGCTCATTACCGAATTTCTCAATTTTCTTTCCCCAGCCGAGGCTGAAACAGATGGGATAGGGAAGGTAGCTCGCATGAAAAGAAATATACAAACCAGTTCATTCAAAGATGATTTTTGGCATCTCAACCAAGCTAACCTCAATCCAGCTCTTTGGGATCTGCATAAATTGAGGGCTTGGGGAGTTGTGGCAGTATCCTTGGTATTATGCATATTAGTTTAAGGCTGTCACTGAGAATCAGCAAGGGTGTCCATCCCACTGCGGCTAGGCACTGCTAATTATTGGATCAGAGATAAAGTGCTTTTTAGCGCTCGCTCTCTTGCGCTTTGAAAACCGTCTATGGTGAAAAAAAAAAAAGAAAAGAAAAGAAAGAAAATAAAGCAAAGCGGTCCAATTTTTGGGGCTCAGAGAGAGCCACTGGGTCCGGAATCGATCAACTGGAAAACCTTTGTCTGGTAGGGGTAATTTTGACGTAAGGCCAGATTTGTCACATCTGACTGGCTTTTTCAGCAGCAGAAAGGGAGTGGAAAACAGGATGCTACCCGATTCACAGGGAGGGAGATGGAGGGGAAGAGATCCTGTGAGACTGAGAGAGGGAAAATAGAGTTGCCTTTGCCCCATAGTGAGAATGTTAATCCTCCTTTCAACAAAAAAAAAGCGCAGGTGACAGTTCAGCAAAGGTTCGACATGTCATGTGAATCAATAAATCTCAACGTATTTTTCAAGTATAAAAAAAAAAAAAAGACTCCTTTGTTATGGAGGCATTCTAGATACCCTGAAACCCCAGATACCATGAAATCTTATTAAGGTATAGCATCTCATTAAGTTCCAGCCAAAAAGAAAATGAAAAACCCTTCTGAATCTGGCTCTGCTACATAAAAGATTGGAGAGACACGACACATGTAGTCCATATGGAGCTGAGATGACGTCTCGCCTCCACTCACAGCAGCAAAAACGTTCCAGGCATGTAATTCTGCTTTCAGATTTGTTTCTTTATCTATTTTTAGAAATCTGGGCGGAGGAGTTTTGTGATTTATCACGCGGTCTTTTTTCTGGACTGTTTTATTTAGGCAGTTTTCTTACACACAACTGAAGAAAAATAACTGCTGGCACACACCGGAGCCACTGGTGCTCGAACAACTGACGAGTTCAACATAAACACATGCACGTTTCGTATGTGAACACATGCACAAAGAAAAAAAAAATCCAATGCCTATTGTGCTGAGCCCACTGGACAAACACACACAATCCACAAGCCCTCTTCAGGTTTTAACACCACCCGACACAATGGCCATGGCGAGGTTAGGGTGGACCTTTTTAGGATTAGTCTGTGAGTACATACTCTCAAGTCAGTGTTTAGCAGTTTAAATAGACTTGACATATATTGTCACTGACCAGACATATTGACATATTGGAGGGGATAGAGGGTTTGTCTTACCATTTTCTCAGATGTACGCCGTTTTCATTCTCTGGCCTGTACCTGCAGAAAATTGCATCTTTTTTAAAGAAAATTTGAGCTACGTGGACAGCAAAGATATTAGCCGTCCATTTGGTCTACGCAGTGCGCAGACCAAATATAAAAATAAATCAATAAATCAATAAATACTGACATTTTACTTAAGATGTAATTCTCAATGGATCGTTGTTGCAATGCTGAGAGGAGGCTCAAAAGCGCAGCTAAACAAGGTCAGCATAGAGACATTCTGGAGTGCAGCAGGCAAACAAGCAGTGCAAAGCCCAGCATCGGTAAGTAGTTGAATAGAATGGACAGACTAATCCCAAAGTAGGTGTATTGTGTAAAAACAGGGATGAGAGAGAGGCCAACGACATACAGATGAAGGGACAAAAAGAAAGGGACTACAAATGAACAGGTTGTCTACTGTGTGCAGAAGAACAGTAGCTGTTTGCAGATTCGATTAGTGCCACCTTACATTTGTCGGCGGCTTTAGAGGGTAAGGCGTTTAGATGTCGTTTACAGATTTAGATAAACTGCATCAGAAGAGGTGCCGGCCAAAGAGCTGAAGCGCGTTAATGGAACGATGTTGCTATCTCAAGTTGCAGACAAAGAAAGGCGTTAAAAAAAGGAGTCTACGAGAAAGAAAAAAAAACAACTTAACTTACCTGTGGCCGATTCCTGCATCTTTTCCCTCTTCCGCTTCTTCTTCTTTCCCTAAGAAATATACAGAGGAACACATAAAGTGTGGCTCCAGCACTCACGCTCACTAGACCACTCTGATATCCTGCTGCTGACTGCCATGTTCACTCATCCCCTGCTGGGCATCCAACCAGCAGTCCCCCGACTCCGGAGTCCACCGCAAACTGCCACGCTGAGAGGGACAGACTGATCTAGATGTGATACTCTTTGATCAAACGTGGGTCTGCAATTCTTGCCCTGAGTGACAATGACAGCATCATGTGGGGTATTTGACCGGTTGAACTGCGCAGAGGTACTCTGCCCTACTGTTGCCACGAGTCACATCAGATTTCCTCATCAGAGCTGCCCTTCAAATCCGTCTGAACAGAAAAAATAATATCAGCTGCAATAAAAAGAAAAACTCCCAGTAATTAAGCTAGTCAGGCTATGTTTTCAGCAAGGTGCAAGGAGTGTGTGAAGATTTATAGCTTATGCTAAATCCCCAGGGGGGAGACTATAGGTATAGATAGCAAGAGTCGTTCTAGTCAAATATGAGCAGCACTTTGGTTTCCTGCTGCAAAGTCTGCTAATCCACTTATTCATGAGCTAATCTGCCTTATACCGCTGCGGCAGACAGTGAAGAAGAGAGACTAAAAGAGAGTGGGTGAGAGAAAGGATGAGATGGGGAACATAGTACAACTATGAATGCTACTCACTCGTCACACCAGTGCATTACCTATTTTTGGTGGTTCGGGGCATCATGTGCTGGATGTATAGAGCTTAAAATTTATGGGGCGGGTCACTCAAGGAGATACAAAAATTTACTTTTGAGAAATGTTTAGCATTAAACTCACAGTCGTCCCTTTAAACCCATTCCAGGATGTTTCCCTATTTCTGTCGAGTAAAAATAAACTACCAAAGATGAAAAATCGAAGGGGGTCTACACTAAACGTCATGCGCTGATGCTGTGCATCTTTGACTGTGCTGCTTTGGAGGGAGAGGAGCTGTGAAACTGCAACCCCCCCGCCCCCAGCGAGGCATTTTGGCAGCGGCGCAGCGGAGGCTGAATGGGGAGGGATGCTGGTGGTGTCCGAGGGGAGGCAGATAAACACCACAAAGCACTTTGGTGGTGGAGTGAATGTGAGTGCCGGAGCCACACTTTTAATAAAGGCTGGTGCTCTCTCGCAAAATCATGCACACCACATTCTCAGGGACAGATGTGACATTTAAAAAAAAAAAAAAGAAACACATACAAACACATGCATGATGAAATATGCCAAAAAAGAGACTGCATTGTAAATCCAGCTAAACTTCCTGCATTCATAAACAAAGTGGGCAGCTTCGGGAGCAAAGGATTCTGTATACAATTCCAGCCTCCTCAGCCCAGAGTATTTGCTTTTTTCATTCACAGCGCCATGCTTTGAAACATCAAAGACTAGCATAACCATTACCAGGCAATTTTAACTCAGTGTGGCAATAATAACGACTATGATACTACAATCCATTTCGGTGTGGATGGTAATGTGACAGTGATATGAACAGTGTTATGAATTACGCATAAGGCTGAAACAAAAGGAGTCCAAAAATGGACCCTATTAGTATGCAATGCACTAGTTTGAATTAACGTGTGTTACTATTGTGTGCCATTTAGAGAACAAGTCATGCAAGACTGAAATAAACAAACAACATAAACCATCATACGCACGCGCACCTCTGCAAATCTGTTCTGTTGATACTTACATAATTGTCTCGAGCAGACCAGCCTGGGTAGAGCTGCATGTGGAGCTGCCGTTCCTTGCGGGCTAACTCATAATACTTAGCTTGCTCTTCCCGAGATAAAGCATGCCACTGTTTCGGTACAAAGGAGATTAGGGAAAAATAGCATACAGTCAATTACTGGCATGCACTTGCATGTTCCCTGCAAATAAAAGTGTGCCGGTGTTTTGGTAAAATGAGTAAAAAAATGTCCAAAAAAAAAGAAGGAAATCTGTTTCAACTTCCAAAGGCTTGGTGAACGAAAAAAAAAAAAAACAGGGAGAGAGAAAGAACAAAGGGGACACACGATGAAGAGATTAACATACAACAGAGACAGCGAGGAGGAGAAAAAAAGAAGGAAAAAAAAAACTTCGATTTCATATCAAAACACTGGTTCCAATTTAGCAAGCGCTTTTTATTCAAACTATGTCAGTGAGCAATTACCCAACACAGGCCACAAACTAGGCTTTGCTGTGGCTGGTTGCCTCAACCACCGGGCCTATTCGTTAAGGCTTTTAACATGGCTCTGTGGTTCCACTCTTTTCCCAATCCTCAAAAGGAACAAATTTTGTCATTTCCAACTGTGCCATTATCCAGGCATATTTTATTAAAGCCAATTGGATTAAATGTCACTTAGATAGGCAGCCTGTATCTGTGCAGCAAAGGGGTCCGTAATTGGCCGGGCCAATCAGTATGACAATAATTACAACTACTTCTTAAAAGACTGTATGTTAATACAGACAGTGATCTTTGTACTTTTTAAACTAAGTGTGCCTGGGAAGGCGGCCTATGCGGCCACGGGTTGGACTGTGATTTAGCTTAATAAACAAAGACAAAGACGAAGGAGGGAGTAGGAGAATTAGGATACGGCATCCATATGACCTACCCTTCGTCCCAGGATCTGATTGATGGCGGCGCTCTCTTTCAGCGTGCACTCTGCAACCACATTTGCACGCATCTCTTTCATGTAGAGCATGAAGGCGTTTAGCGGCTTCTTGATGTGCGGTCTTTTGGGTTCTTGCTCTTTTCTCTGTTCGTGCTGGGGTTTCCTGCAGTAACAAGAACACAGATAATAAAGAAAAGACACACTGTTGGCTCTAAAATATTTTAAAAAATCTGAAAAAAAATGAACAAAAAATGCAAATTGTGGTGCTATAATGTTGACAGAATGAGCGTTGGTCTGGCTGCCACGCCACGGGACCCGCCTCTTTAATCATGTGCAGTTGTACAGTCGCCGCCATCATGCGGAGAGATTACTTCACCAGTAATGGCAACCAAACTTTCTCGTCCACAGCACGTTGGCGATTGCAAAAAAGCCAAACGGTCACACTGACACACATACAAGACAAGCACTTTGTTTCAGCTCTAGACTTACTTTCTAATAACCTTTTTGATACTAATACATGCCTGATAATGGAAATATCAGTGATCATCACTCCAGGGCTCTCGCACCACTTCCCACTGCAAAAACTGGGGATGAGAATTTGGTTCATCTGAAAACTAATCTTGGACCCATATCTGTTGCTGGGTAAGTGTGCTGTGATCCCTGAGGCCAAATGAAGCAGAGGCCTGTTATCAGTAGAGCATGGGTCCTTGCTGATTATCTGCTCACATCAAGGGACCGAGAACAAGGCTCCAACTTGTGCAGTGATGGTATACTCTTGTAATGGAGTGCAAAAATACCTGGAAGTATGTTGTCTCCGAATATTTCAGATAGAGAGAGACGGGGCGGGGGGGAGGGGACAATGGCTCGAGCTTTAACCATACTCACATGTGCATGATGTCTGTTTCATGCAGGGGCTCAGGTTTCACCTGTGGGTTGACGATGGCTGGGTGGGGGATTCCTGTTGCATGTGGACCTGGGGGTCCTGGCACCATGTGGTGCGAGAACCTGCAAAATCATGTAATTTGATTAGGGAAGAGGAAAAACTTTGCACCAACAGGCTTATGAACCACAAAAACATCCTTTCTTGATGCGTAACATTAAAGGGCAATGCATCTTAAAAGACAATGACAATGTTGGAAAAAATATCACTGATTGTTGATAAGCACTTCTCGCAAGTCCATCACGATTTTCATCCAGCTCTCCCTCCCCTGTCAAGACTTTGTGCTGGATACAGTACCTGACATCAAACGCAGTAATTCAAATGTATAATTCATATGCAGCCTCTGTACGACTAAGAGAGATTGCATTTTTTTTTTCTTTCCAGACATAACTATGACAAACATGTCCGATTTAATTTTAAAGTCTTGATTTTCATTGATCAATTTAGCTAACTGCAGTTGCTAAAATGTTTCAGAAACATTGGTAGAAACTGTGTCATCGACTCATTAGTGCGGG
This sequence comes from Fistularia tabacaria, assembly GCA_901007705.1. Taxonomy (NCBI): domain Eukaryota; kingdom Metazoa; phylum Chordata; class Actinopteri; order Syngnathiformes; family Fistulariidae; genus Fistularia; species Fistularia tabacaria. Next base: position 10,409 of record CAAKHD010006748.1, read on the forward strand.
GATTCCCAGAATGGGGATTGGAAAGCCTTCTGATATGTACAACTCAAAAAAAATTAACTTTCTTTTAAAGAAAAGGAGGACTTGAAATACAGTCTTATCTGGACCGTTTTGCTTTAGGTAAATTAATGCATGTGAGGGTCATGTGTGAATTCCAACTCTGGGGATGGTGGGGTCGCAAGTCCCTGTTAAACTTGAGTTTGGGGGTTGGGAGCTGAGAGGGTGAGAACCTCTGAGGAACCAGGATGTAATAGCCTCCCTTCTTTATCTGTTTCAACATTCACTTCCATGTGCTACAGTTATTTATTTCAAACTACTTTTGGGGATTTTTTTTCTCTGCAGGAAGAGTACTAAAATCAGAAACCATGATACCAATATTATTAACAAAGATCAGACATTCCTTTAAATATAAAATCTGAGAGGTTCTTAGGATAGCATTTAGAGAAAGGTCTCTAAATCAAAACATGAGCTAATATACAGTAGGTATTTAAAGTTAAAGGCTTCCCAGGAGGAGACCATCTGTGTTTCCACCGTCGCCTGATCCTGCACCTTACATCTGGCATTACTCAGGATATGCCTGAAGCCCACTTTACAAATGTCAGGCTCACAGAAAGATACTGACAAAAAGGAGGCAAAAACATGGAGTTGTATTCAGCATGTTGCTTTCTTGAAAATAAATAAAGGAAGCACAGCAAGATAAAAAAAGCACGGTGGGTAACAGATACTAAACACTTTCAGAAACATGAGGAGAAGTGCTTCCAGAAAACTTTGATGGCAGCTAAGCGGCTACATGGTTATGCCAGGGCACGTATATATGGTGATGTGTTTGACATGTGCTGGGCACACAGAGGGGCTGTGTGGCTGGAGCTGCCACAGCGCAGCAGGAACAGCCACAGGCAGACTGCCCTGTGTCGGCTGCTGCTGAAGGCAACCCGAGCATTCCTCTCCTCGGCTCATAATGTGTCTGAGCACAACTAATGTGAAAAGACATGATAGTGATTAACCCTTGTTTACATGAATCAACTGTGCATGGATTTGTTTTCGTCCGTTTGACTCACCATCCCAAGGGTGGCGTGATCTGTCCCACTCCGCCCGGAGACAGGGAGTAGAAGTTGGGCATGTCTGGTCCAGGATGATGCCTCGGCATTCCTAGACAAACAACAATGGCAACCATATGTTGGGTTTCAGATGTGTGGCTGCAGATGCATCTGTCTGTGTGCACATGTGTGTGTGTGTCTATGTGTGTGTGTGTGTGTGTGTGTGTGTGTGTGTGTGTGTGTGTGTGTGTGTGTGTGTGAGCATAAGGAGTTGGCAATCAATCCTCAAACTTTTTTTATGCATTGACCAAAACACGCCTGTAGCACAAAACATCAAACAGAAATAGTGCGAGGTTCCCCTGGGTCATAGCACACAGACAATTTTATACTTGTCTCTTTAAGCAATGTCCTTGTTGTGCTGCTTGTGTTAAAGGGACCTATCATTCTCATTTCAAGCTTTACTTTTCTATTCTCGGATTGAAAGTAATCCTCGTCTTAAAATAGCTCTCAGAGCAGCTCTTTAGTTCATCCACTGAAAAATAAATATTTTAGCTCTTGTCATAATTAAATGCTAGCTTGTCTTCTGATTGTCCACTTCCAGAAGACTGCTGAGGGTCAAACTCCCTGTATTTCCTGGTTTACTGTGTGTGGAGCAGCTGCAGTAAGACGACATTTGTGACAACCTGACAGCTGCTCTGCATGAAAGTCACAATAACAGAAACTAAAGGTAAGCATTTTTTTTTTTTTACCAGGAATCTTTCTTCACAATTCAGGCAAGGTTAGAGGAAGGTAATGAGTGAGCCGCAGTACGTACAATTCGGGTGTTGGTATCGTAAAAATTCCAACTGTTTCAATGATCTGTCAAGTTCTTTCCATTATGCTCCATAACAAACACAAATCTTGACTGCAATAAAATGATTTTTACGACAGACAAACATTCAAAAAGCTGGGAGGGTACGATTACACAATGTTTTAAAAACCCTAATGTCATGGACAAAGCACATGTCAGGGCCTAACTATTCCTTTTGACCTCATATTATCAATTGGTAAAAAGGATCATATTTTGCCTGCTCAACTGAAGTCCTTTCCAGCGTGTTTCAGCATCTTTAAGCTGGTTAATTGAGGCTTCCTCTTTGTGGCAGAGGCTGCCGCTCTCCCTGCAGACATGGGATTGACTTGGACTAACCGTTGTTGGATCTTCAGGACTAAGCTCTTCCTTCACCAGCTTGCCTGCTCCTGCAGGGTTTCAAGGTCAAGGGTTCCCTTTTTGAAGGAAGACTTAGTGAGAACGGTTCAAAAATCTTTAAAGATTTGTGTTTCGTGTCTCACACCTTTCAGATTTGAGGTGAATCATTCCTTGATTCCAAAAATTTGGAATGTCAGGCGCTTGGACATGGACAAGTGTAATGTGTATACATGTGTGCTCGTACACACACAGAGAGACACACACACAAAAAGAGGGCAAATGCCTCCAGATTAGCACCATCCTCTAATCCCTGCTGGAGCCAGCCTTTTCTTGCTGCCTCTATCTTTTTCTCTTCCTCTTTCTTTCTCGAGTTTATGGTCTGAAGGGGCCTACCACCTCGGAAAGGCAGGGCGAGCGAGGGGCTTATATTTCTAAAGCCAGTGTTGCACCGCTAGATTCATAGCGTGCATAGCACAACCCCCTGCCCACTAATCCACCAGCTCACCCTCCTCAGGGCCCTCCCAAGGGCAAAAAGAGTGGGAGGCGAGGGGTGAGGCCGCACGGGAGGAGGAGAGAGCCCCAACGTGTTAACCTTGTCACTCATACCCCTAAGGTGGCTAATTACTCCCTACTATATTCACACGTTCTCACTGACACCCAGCAACACTTCACACCAGCACTTCCTCTGAAAACAAGCAACACAAGCACAATTGTCAATGTAAAACCTGGAAGTGATCTTTATTCAAATTAGTGTTCCCGCACTACATTTCTATTGATAAAATACAATAAGGTTTGAGTGTAAAACGTTCAAAGGGCCTCTGCTCGACCTTCTATCCCACGAAGCAGCCCCGTGCATATTAGCTCTCATAATGAGAAAATCCATGATTGTTTTTCATAATTAACGAGCAGATCAAAGTCTGAGCCCACTAAGGAGGGCAAAGCAGCAATTGGTCGATACGCAAGCGAGAAGGAGGGAGAGAGAGGGACAGCACAAAGAGAATAAGAGAGATTTTGGTCTAAGCATCTTCAGCTTAGTTTGACTGGTATACACGCATGAATATGCCTAGGGAAATCATTTGCAGCTAATTCTGCAACTGGATCGCTTGGACACGGGTTGCTTTTGGGCTGCAAGTGCAGAGATCAAATATAGCAAGAATAAGACCTCGGGGGTGCGTTCTGTTCCTCGGTGTTTGTCAAAAACTTAGTCCACACAGACCGGCAAGACCAACATGAACAGTCAAATAAGAGCTTTTTGGCATAAACTGTTCCACTCATTTTTTTTTTTTTTTTCACAAATTTGCTTTTGAGGATGGTGGATTAATTGCTACATTCCATAAAATTCAAGTATTTTTTTTCTGCATTGGAAAAAACTATATTTGATGCATGATTCCACTGACATTTGTGGGGCGCAGTTTCTTTATATGTCTCACTCCCTTCATCTCAATACGCTGTGTTCTCAGTTCTACATTGTTATTTATAGCTGGTCCCTCAGAACCTCCCAGCATCTTCATCATCGCCTTCATCCTGTCTGATTCCTCGTTTGCTTTTCAACTTGCAGCCGCAGGAAAAGGAAGTCAGTACTAAAGAAAAGAAAAGAAAAGAAAAGGTGTGGGGGACAAAACTATGGATGGCTCACGTCTTCGCATTCGTGAGGAGCTGCCAAAGTTTCCAGCTGTGCAGGGCTGAGGAGCTCGTCCAAACTACAGAAGAGCTCCTCTGCAGCTGTCAGTTGTGGCTTGATGTTGTTAGGCAAAGAGCGAAGAGGAGAAGGGCAGCAGAGCTCAGTGTGCCGTCCCCCATGCGGCATCCAATGAGTTCATGGAGCCAATACAAAGAATGGCTTCGATGTGACACATTTTAGTTCAGGATACTGATATTTGACAGTGTTCACACAAACACGTGCAGACAGTAAGACACAAAGTGCAGCAATGTCAGAACCACAGAAACAGATTTTGGTTTTGTTGTCATTATTAGTCATTTACTTTCATACCAATCTAGCCTGTAATGTGCAAAGATGTGTTTATGTATATGATAGTAATTCAACTAATTTGATCTTGTTTAAATCCTCGCCACACATGTGAAAGACAAAATATCTGTTATGCAGCTGATGTCAAATTTGCCTGAAAAATAACCACTCCAAAATCCCAAAAACAGGACTTGCTGATGCCTCATTTAAAAAAAAAAAATCAAGAATATATGAAAATTGATTTTTTTTCATAACGCAGTTATAAGAAGAAAATTTTCAGTATTTCTGACCTGGAGGCTGTGCCTACTGAGTTTAGGAGCAGGACTGGCATAAAAAAACGTGCTCATGGGCACATCTCTTAGCACAAGATATTGCATGAACAAAGAGATCATTTACACTTTCCATCAAGCAATTTAAAATGAATCGTCTGTGTCAAACTCTGCATAAACACATGTCTAAACAGTGAAGCTCAATCATTCAACTACATCTGTATTTACTAGAATATATCTGGAACACAAATGTCTGACTGAGATGACAAAAAATTGTATAAAACCAGTTTTCTCAGTGAATTACAAAACCAGTGATGCAAAACTGCAGATGCCTTTCTTCTGTTGTGACTATATCAGAGCAATTGTATATCAGCCAAAAGCCACACCTGGCGCCCATGCTGTGTTGTCATATCATGTCGGGCTCTATTTTCTCAGTGTTTACCTTGTTTGTTGCTGGCATCCTGAGGATGATGGCCGGAATGGGACCCTGGAGCGAAGTGCTCGTCACTGTATGTGATCAGCGGAGTGAGCGGGTGGACTGCATGCGACGGCTGCACTACGGGGACTTTGTTGGACTGTGGAGGGAAAGCAGGGAAGGCTTAAAATCGGTGTGGCAGACTGATAACGGTTTCACCTTTATGCTTCCATTTGAGTTATGTCCCATTTCCCGCCAAGTGATCTCGAACCAGGTGTGGCACATCCTGTGCACGGTTAATCTGTTGGTCTTCTGAGCCTCCTCGAAGATGTGGGTGAGGCTTAATGGAATAGTCAAGAAAAAAAGTGCTTTAACGCTTCTACAATTGATTTTTTTTCCGTTAGCCTGAGTCAAGGGCCTCGAAACTTTGTTTTGTCTAGGTCAGCAGGATCAAAAACCTTGCTCCCATAAGAAAGCAGTAAAAACAAGTCAAAGAGAGTGCTTTAGCATGTTGGAGACAGCTGAAGAGAGAAAGACGCGAGAAGAGAGGGAGGAAATAGGAGTCAGCGAGCAACAGAGCAAAGAGAAGGGAGAGAAACAGGAGACTCGCAGGGTAGAGTTAGAGCAGAGGTCTTAGGCGGGAGATCAAAGGCAGTCATTAGCTGGTGAATAAGGAGAGTTCATTACAGAGCAAGAGCCGGGGGAAGCAGAGATGAGGGATGGAGGAGGGAGGAGGAAGAGGAGGAGGAGAAGGGGGGGGTTGGCTAGGGAGTGAGAGCACGAGTGAGACAGATGTCTGCTGAGGTACTTAATGCAGGGGTATAATCACGTCAACAGTGGCCTGGCCACAGGCCCCCCGTCCCTGGCTTACTCACAGACCTGCCTCCTGACAACTAAAATAGACCAAGCCAGGCCCAAAAATCCTGGCCCCAGCCCCTAACCAACAGTGCTTACATGCTTCAGCAGCAATGAACACATGGCAATGCTTAGCCATGCTAAATGTACTATTTACAATCTGAGCCCAACACTGAGCTGCAGTCAAAATATCACCTCCTCAGGATTTATGGCTTATCAGAGAAAGACCAGTGTACTGCTGGATCAGATACTATGTGAATTATTCAAAAATTCTCACTGGTCCAGTCAACCGATTAATAACATAGGTGAAGATATTCATAAGCTGGAACAGGGATAAAACACTTTGTTGTTCTGGTGACTTGTGCAATAAAGCAACATTCCTGAGTGCTAGGTGGCGATCGCTGCCCCTCCTCGTCCAGTCTCAACACACACACACACCACTGGACACGGGAGAGATTGGAATGTCTGTAGTTCCCAGAACCTCTCGCAGACTGGCACCACACTAAAGTCAAGACCCCCCACCTTCTGGGAACGTCCTAACTGGGAACACAAAGTGCAGTGTGTGTGGTGTGTGGTGAGTTTCCAAAGATTTCCTCGACCACATGAAGCATCAGCCATGTCCAATTCATTATTGGGCCGAGAAGCTCATCTCTTAGGGCCAAATTTCTTTCCCAGTACCTCTCTTCATGTGAGCCTCATATGCCACCATCTAGCGCGACCATTTTCTTGCTAACCTACTCCACATTGCATTGTTTCAGGCAGTGTGTGGTGCCTGTTTCTTCAAAGAGCCTAAATCCTGTCCTAAACCAAAAAGCCATTGTGAAGAGTTTTCTGACACTGCCACAGGTGAGTAGGGTTGGTTAACCCTGGTCACCCAGCTTCAGAGGTGACAGGATAATCTCTTAGTGTGGGAATGTCAAAGTTCATCCCATGGACGGAGCCTTATTAGTAGGGGTGTTAACCCTAAAGGAGCGTATCCCAGACCAAGGCAGTTAGGACAAGCCTACACTAGGGGCTAAATGATAGCATTCTCCCCCATATTATTTTACGCCTCTCCACTCCCATTTATTATCCTGTGGGAATGTGATAAGAACTTGTGGGATTATCATTTTGACTGAAAGTCTTTTTTCATCTTGTAGCAGACAGAACGGAGAGAAATAAAAACAGATGAAAACTAAAATGAATGTCTTATACTTATTCACCCACATAAATAACTATATGGAAAAAAAAGGTGGTGATTGACTCTTGGGCACCTAGAATCTTCAGCCAGAAAGGAGACGCCCACTTTTGTGCTTTTCCCAGTTACAGCTGTCAAATCAGATTTCTCTCAACTTCTTAATACATTTCCTCCATTGTGGTACAATCCACCATTGGAAAAGTAGGGAATCTGTGACCAATACAAAATGTATGGCTATTTGAGTGTATATTTTCTCAAACTGCATGGCCCAGTTTACCAGAGGTAAATTTCAGCGGGAAGAAAAATGTTCGTCATTAATGGTTTTATTAGTTATTCAATTAATTGAATATCCAATTGGTGGCAAAAAAGCCATTTTGATGTATATAAGTTGAGCAAGATCTTCAAATACTTTGAGTGTTTCTTAACAACAGTACATATAATTTGCTATTACATTCAAGTGAGGGCTCTACCGTCAAGGTTAAGACTTGTTGACTTGCTTTGCTGGATGTCAAGGTCTTGGCAAACCTGTTTACCTGGTTTGCAGGGAAAATAGATGGTGACCGAAGCTGAAAGGGTCATGCTAGTTTGTGACAATTGGTTCCCGCCTCAACCCCGTCCTCACTATGACAGCCTTTAGCGGCATCTGAAATGATGTGGCAATGGAGGGCAGCCATATTGGAGGTCCCTCTCATTCTATAGGAGAAATAATAGGCTTAGGATCTCTCTATTCATATTTTTCAGGGAAAGAAAAGGGTGGCAGGGAGGATTGAAAAGAAAATGTTGCATTTGGAATTTCATATCAAGCCTTGGCCGGCCTTTTTAAAGAAGCCCTCAGATGTGGTTTTAAGAGAAATTCATTGTGCGGAACTGAAACTGGCAGGGAGCCCTGCGTGGAGGAGACACTCCAGGATGTTTCAGCAAAGGGAGCCAGTGACTTGGCGTGCAGTCTGTATTTGGGGGTGGGGAAGGGAAATGGGACGTTTGGTTTTTCTTTTCTTTTGTTTTTTTTTCTGAGGGAGGATTTTTTGACGGCACGCCCATGTCTGAGCTGGTATTCTGTCAGATTCCACCAACATCCTGCAATGGTTGCTGAGAGCATGAATGTGTGTGCTGGTGTGTCCATGTGGTAGAGGGAGTAACCATCCATGCTGCATTGCCATTTTAGCATCTCACTCCCCTCACAGCACGGCTTTTGTACTCCACTCAATTATACCACTTCTGCAGAAGTGGAGTGGAAAAAGGGAAAGCGGGAATTTTATAATAATCACTTCCCACTTCTGTAATTTATATGCAATGAGGACTCTTCGCGCCTGCAGCTACAATCAAGTGTGTAGAAACCATGTGAGGCGTTTCACAAACAGCTGGGGAGATGGCAGCTCGAGTGGTGGCTATAGATTCCCATGCTGCTAAATCTTTTCACTAAGAAGCCCTTCTCACCCCATCTCTTTCAAAATCCAACCTCACCTACTCATGGGATTTTCTGCACTCTGGAGGAAAAGGGTTCACAGAGAAAATACCGCTTGGGATATTAACACAAGAGGAAAGATTAAAGCAAGAAATGTGTTCTTACTTTGCCAAGAAGTTCCAACAAAATGGTAAGATGATTACCTGAGATTGATTAAATGCAGTCTATTTCTATTTTCAAAAACATTGTAGCCACTAAGAAGCAAGGAGTCGTCAGTGCAAAAGGTTGTAAATTAAGAAAAAGGCGTGTCCGGCACTGACAGTGTAGCCTTAGACCAGGTGTTCACTCTGTATATATGCGTAAGTCGTCCAACCTTTTCCCAACAAAAAGGGGGCAAACATTCCCCCATGGTAACTTTACTGGACAGGAAAGAATGGGTCCATATGCCCCCCCTCCTTCTGTGCCAAATCCAGCAGAGACCAACCTGAGGAAGCTTAAATAAATAACCAATTACCATTCGTAGAGCGGGTTGAACCTCACCAGCTTTCAGTGGAGTGCTAAAAATGGAATGTTTTATTGGCAGGATGGCTCTTTGTCCAGGGGGCTTAATGTAACGAAACCCAATTAATGGAGAAGAAAGCCTGGCCGCCAGCAAGCGGAGGAGCGCCACGTGCCCGGGGTAATGAGACGAACAAGCGAAGCCAACCATGGGGACAAGAGTGGAGGAGGCTACAAATAACAGGAAAAGCCTGCCCTGGAGAGAAATTTACATCTGTGAAGCCCCCAATCTTTACTACTCCCTCCTCTTTGCATTTTAATCATAAATCCTGCATGCTAGTCAGTCAGTTGAACAGTTAAAGGGGATCTCTGACACTAAAGGCAAAGGCCATTTGGTTAAAAATGTGGAAATAGAAAGGGGTTAAAGGAACAAGTCACAAACTTGACGTTATGTTAAGTGAATGTCTTGTACATAAACATAAATAGACGGGGACCACAATTTTAATGTTATGTTCAATGGATAAGTTTCAGCATGAGTTTATCATGTGAGGAAACTTAACACCATTACAGCTGTAAAGACCATCAAACTAAGTGCTTCACAGCAACACACATAACCAATGCATAAGCATGAAATCCACACAAAAACCCCACGTCAAAAGGCAAATAGACATACTGTAAAATACAGTCATGCTACATGGTGAAGGGATCAGAGACAGCAGAAACCACGCATTTAATGAATTTATCACGTACATGCTACATATGAACACAAAGGACTTATTAACAGCCACGTGCCTCCTTTTTCACCACCACCAGCAGAACTGAATAGGACGAGGTGGATTACCCATCATCCTTCAGCTGGCATGAAAAGCGTGTGCTCCAAGCAAACCAATCACGCTAGTTCTCGTACCAACATTTTGAATTTGCAAAGAGGATAATTTGTGTGAAATGTGCCTGCCCCAGAGAAAAGACTTTATCCGCTTTATAAAGTGTTCAACACTTAATTTCTATATGTCGTGGAGTCATCAAAAACTAAAGGGAGAGCTGCAGAACACAACAAATATTCCAGATGCTGTTCTTCCCACAATCAAGCTACAGTGTGTTAAGGAGAAAGAGATAAGAACAATAACAACAGCAAGTTGAGTTTTTTTTTTTTCTTTTTCACTATTACATTATTGCAGTTACTTTTGCTGATATTACTAATGCTATTTTTTAAATGCAGCCATCGTGGCTTAATTTTATAAATCTTCGACCCATGTAAAATTGCCATGTGACATTCAGTAAAATAAATATTTTTGAATTGTAAAAAAGGAAATGCTTGTGCTGTTCACTAATGTAAATTATAACTCATTATTCCTGGTTCTTATATACAATAGTTACGCGCCAAATGATACAGCCTGTGTACTGATCTACATGTTTCTGAGCTTCACGAAGGATTGTTATTATGTTTACACTCCTCAAGCACCATGTGGAAGTCGATCGACCCCGAGTGAGGTCAACTCTTCCACTGTTGTGTTTGCAAGCTGTGTGTGTGGCTGGGGTTGGGTCGCTGCTCTGGCAGAGCCCTGGGCGAACTGCAGGATGCTCACCTTGCGGCGGGACACAGGGCTCATTATCACAGCAGGACCTGGTCACATCAAAGGACTGAGGAAAGGGCAAACATTCTGCTGAAGTGCCACTGTCGGCAGGCCTGCTAGCACACACACAAACATATACACACAGGCAGACCGCACACACACATACACACACACACACACATACACCAAAAAGAACATGGCTGCTCCCTGCACAGCCACTACTTGTCCAATGAAATGGAAATTGCAGCAATGTCTCAGCAAGCCTGTTTCACAGGTGCCTGCTCCGTACACCTGTATGGCCTCTGGACACCGTCAAACAAACTTCAGCTGATATAGGTACATTCACCTGATCACTTCACTTTTAAAGCAGCGTGAATGTTACTCATTGGCCTCTGTGTTTGTAGCCCGCCTTTCGAACTGACCACAAACAGAACATTTTTGGAGCACGCTTTATTTTTGTTCTCGAATCAATCAGCATCCCTCTCCAACACTATTTATAGCAACACCACTGCTGCATTAACACACTGCATGATTTATCATTAGAAGCCAGCTTTGGTCTGCTGAGTAGCTACATTCATGCCAGGCAGAAATTCAGAGCCAACATCCACATTTACCAACAACACTTGGAGGGCCCTGAGAGATTTACACAAATAAAATCGCAGCACAAGCTAACTTTGTGTGGCTTGTTTGCTGAAATGTTAGCCTCTGCACAATACCGGATGGGGAGAAAGAGGTGTGAGAGAGGAGTGAAAATGCAATGAAGAATTAAGGGAAAGTGCTGATGAGTTTCCTTATGCAGAAGCTTCGTATATCTGTCGAACAACAGAGGATTTGCCTGCTACACCTAGATAGTGCACCCCTCTCGCCCCGCTCTGCTTTCGCCCAGGTATTCTGGGCATGAATGGCTGTCAGTTTGGATTTGGGAGCTCAGCGTTGAGGGGGAAAATAGAGTCTGGTGGGGGTCTTTGTGTATCTCTACCTGTGGAGATGAGAGCTTCAGACAGTGCTCTACTCACTAAGCCTTAGCTAGCTCCAATGCAAAACTACACATTACATCTATGGAGTAGAATGCCTTCACATTACCATTGCTAGCTAGCAATAGAGTACGACATGGCAGGCATTTAAGCAAGCTGCAGTGTTTTTTGGGGAAGCGTTTCATTGGCACAAACCAGAAAAAATGTGGATGGTGAGGTGATTTGAATGAGAAGTGCGTCTCACTGAGCTGTGGAGTATTGACCTAGTTTTCCTTCTGTATTTCACTGAGACAGATTCACACCCACATGCCATGTAAGAATAGAAAGAATAAAAATATTGATTCAGTTTAGTAGGGCTGTGCCACTGATGATTATATTAAGAAAAACATAATCCTATTAAAAATGTATGAATTTTATAAACAAATTATATTTCTGTGGTCAAGTCTGGGAGCTATGTAATGGTTGGGAAGCCACAGGTCACAGGGTCCTTCTTGCCTCAGGTGTTGAGACACCTGTGACCTAGCTTTGATGTGAACTTTTCACCCAGAAGTCAGCTGATCAATGCTGCTTTCACTTCAGTGCACTTTGGGTTTGAAGATAAACATGTTTGTGTTCCGGCTCACCATATTTGTCCTAAAAATTACGCATTTTACACAGTTCGACAAGCACCTGGACAAGGCTGTTTGCAATGAAAGATGTAGCAGTTTTGGCACTGATTTTAGGGGCGAGGTTCATTCCACAGGATGAGGACACAGTCATGGTTATGGATCAAGTGGCCAACCTTGTTCACATTTGGGACCGTGAAACAATACCAGCAGCCCACTGCTTGGGTGTGATTCTGCGTTTTAAGGGATTAACTGGTAAAGACTACCAACAACTGCCTTTCAGTCTGGAATTAGTCATTAATCGAACCATACATTTTTTTTTTTTTTCAAGCAAGCCACACACGCCCCCGCTAAGATCTGAATGGAAAGCACAAAGCTATTCAAATCTGATCCCCTCCGAATAAATGGCTTTTCTACATCCCCACAGAACAGGAAACACTTCAAGAACCCCTCCAAGGACTTGAACAGTCACGTGACAACTCCGCCCTGTCAATTAGCTTTGTGGCAGGGTTTTGTGTGCCTCAATACAATCAAAACAATGACCATGTACAACATGGCAACAGACGTCTGCTTATCCCTTGATACCTGTAAAGATATGGTAATGATGAATTTCGGAACAACAAAAGGAAGTCCTTAAGCTCAGGGCAAATGGTTACAGCAACATTCATCCACCTGATGCCACTGATCAGCACAATGCATATGGGTTGCAGTTCAGCTGGATTTATTGATAGAGAACTTTTGCTTTTCTCTTTCCAATTTGTGTTCCCTTATTTGTGTTCATGGAGAGCAATGATAGATCATGCTGTTGAATCATTTGGACCAACTTTTTTTTTACTGGGTTCTTTCATATGGATGAAATCCAGATTGAAACCATCAAACCGCTGATGGATGATACATTTAAAGCCTTCATTTAAAATGATATATTGTATTATAACAAACTAATAACAAATTTATGGATGAAAAAAAACAACGGTTTGTGGAGGTTCGATAAGACCAAGTCAAGTCCCACATTTTACTGTGAGTTTGCTTTCTTGTGTAAGACAGTGGTGAATGTTTGTGAAGGGTGGAACGGCAAACATAGATTAGATATGCAGGGCTGCAGTGGTCACTTACATTTCAGGACCTTTTATCTCAAAAGCTAGGGGTACAGTGGGTGTGATTGGATTTAATGTTTTGATGCTTCATTTGATGACGGGCAGCTCAAAGTGGAGGATGTCTCTGTGATGCCTCTCCACTGGAGGACATGAAAAGTGTCACCTGGCTCCTGAGCCAAGCATTATGGAAGCCATTGGGTTTAAGGGCTCCTGCTGAGCTGGACGGTGTCTCCATTGATGCCACATAATCCATTCAGCGTGACCTTTATATTTTTAGACTCATCTCCACTTCCATGACAGACATGTTAAAACAAAGGTCCTGATTGGCTACGATGCATTATATTAGGACAGTATATCTATTTCATTTCATATGTACATCCCATGAGGAGTGCCTCTCATCACCAACCAAACAGTCCAATGATCAAAAGACACAGAGCACAAGGCAAGCTCATCAGATGAGCAAACACATTCTTGCTAGATATCTTGGTTGGTTTCATCATCCTGCATCAAGTGACTGCTGAGGAAAAAAAAAACAAGCCTTGTTCTCATCCCTGTGACATCAGTGCATACAGATGGAGTGCAGGGGAGGAATAAAAGCCATGGTACACTTCCAACAGATCCAATAATACAATTTGGAAACCCACCCTTAGCTGTCCTAAAAACCCTCTAATTAATTGTTTCTAAACTCAATAGCATTGACTTAAAAAATACAAATAAAACCCTCTAATGCAATTCTGTTTGTACAAGCCAGGAAACTCCTACCACATTTTACATTGGCCTGAACTAAGAGCGAATATAATTGGGATGAATCTCCTCAGTACGCCATATAAAAAGAAGGAAGGGTGTAAATTGTTGCACTGCTGTGTGTTAAGACATTGAAACAGTTGCACAAATCAGACGAAGTGCAGCAGCAGGGAAAGAGGAGCATTCAGCTCTGCTGTTTTCCTCAGTGACTTGGGGCCACAGAGTTTTTCTCCAGCCATAGTAAATTGGGCGCCTGGGGCAGGAGACTTGGCCAAGCTTGCATTTCAGAGCCGACTGTGGAGGGCATGAGAGATAGAGATATGGCACTGGAGGGGGGACAGAGTAGTGAATAGCGGGGGGAGGACTGGAGCCGCAGTGGAAGTGACATAACGCACATGTTTTAACACAAAGGAGACCCAGCTCGTTAGCACACTAACTAGCAGGCTCCATGGCAATCAGTGCTCGTCTTTTTCTCTCCATCCACCTCCTCACAAATATGGCTACATCTGCAAGTGTAATCACTCTATTGTACTGCGATTTTCTGCTCTGCTGGACAGCAGTATGGCGGCCCGCTTTTCAGCACCTCTCCCTACTCCCTCGTTCCCCTCCTTTCCCTCAAGTGCCCTCGCCTGTTCCTGGCTACTCCTTTTGCCGGTGAGGCCTGTGCGTCTCGCAGATTACAGAGCTTCGGTCGCTCAGGTAACAGGAGTCACTAATCTGGCTGAGGTTGAATTACACATAATTGCCTCGGCACCGTGATTGATTTCAGCCCTGGAAAGGAAAAGACGACGGCTCCCTCACCGCCGCCGCCACTCCCCCCCCATCCCCCCCCCCCCCCCCCCCCCCCCCCCCCCCCCCCCCCCCCCCCCCGCCGGCCCCCCAGCCCCCCCCCCTCTGGGGGGGGAGGGGGCTTTTGAGGGACCAAACC
>CAAKHD010006748.1:25152-38868 GCA_901007705.1 Fistularia tabacaria
CGCCAAGAGGACGCCCCCCCCCCCCCCCCCCCCCCCCCCCCCCCCCCCCCCCCCCCCCCCCCCCCCGTGCCTCTCTCCAGCGCTCGCGAGCGGCAGCCAAGACTCTCCATCTAGTAGGAGGCAGGAGGCTTTGAAGAGATCAAAGCCAAGGCCGGGAGCAGTTGCGCGCCCTGGGAATACGGGAGAGAGGCTTTCTGCTCCTCAGCCCTATTTTCTAGCGTCATGTCGGATTGCAGCTGTATTGCATTTCGCCAGTTTTCTTAATGCTCTTGGTTTTGACTTTGACATCAGTGATCCCCCTCGGTTTCTTAAAAAACAAGGAGGGCGGGGAGGGGGTGGGGGGGGTGAACAAGGAAGAATGAGAGAGAGGGAGGAAAAAGAAAAGAAGGAAAGAAAAGAACAGGGGAAAGAGATCTACAGACTGATTCTTATTTTCACAACTCCATAATTGGCCAGTTCAAAGGAGAGGAGGGGAGTATGTAGCATTTGTTTTCAATTCCACTGGCGATATGAAAGGAACGACAAACTTTTATGGGTTCCCCAAAAATTGAAGACAGCCTTTTTTCACAGTCAAAGAACAGGGTGTTTTTTATGGCAAAGACCACACAAAATGAATCGATAGCAAAGCCTGCCTCTTTGTCCTCCCAACGAAAACCCAGTGCAGCTCTCGCATCCATTCATGCGTCTGTGCATGCGCGTATGAGAATGTGTTTAATATCTGTTTAGTGTATGCGTTGGGGGACTGTTTGACATAAAAAAGGTGGTTTGATGTTTTGCGCAAAATCAGGAGGCACAAAGAAAGAGAGCAAGCTGTATCCATCTATTCATTTAAAAACTTGGCTAATAAAGCCTGGTGGCGAGAAGGCACCCTTTGTACTGTAACTATGCAGTCTTATACCAACCTCCTACACTGGGGACCATTAATATTTCAACGCTGTCAGATACACATTGCATGTGAGCCTCTTTAGCACTCACACCCACAGCAGAAAGAAATAATGAGCTTCTGAAACACATGAAACAGCAAAGGAGGGAGGGTGAACGTGCCACAAACTGACCAGCTTCACACAACAGAGCAGCTATTGATCATAGCTCTGTGTCTTAGCCGGACAAAGTGAGGGCTGTTCCTGCTTCTCTGAAGTCTGGACACTGCGAGCGGGATTTGTACCCATGTTTCACTCCTGTGGTCCGTTTGTTTCAATTGCAACACAGCTCCCCTCTATCTTAGACCTACAAGCTGTCAAGATGAAGTCATAAAGCTATTCATCCTTTTGCACATTTTATGGATGCATCATAGAACAGTGAGGTACTGTGATCAGTTCCTGGGGGCTAATTTACATGCTTTATCAGGCTTGAGGAATAAACTGGACCAAATCAAAAGAAAATGTACTCATCTTAATTGTATAGCCAGACAGTAAATCCCAAACTTCTTCTCGAGAGTGCATTTATTATGTTATGTAGCTCATATCGACAAATGTATGGTCTTCGGATTGTTGAGTGATAAGTTGAGTTCTAGCAGAGTGAGCGAAACAACAAAACACGAATGTGTTGTTCACTTCACTCCTTGTCTGATCCGCCCTTACAGGAAGTCCACACCCAGGCCATTCAGAGAATTGGGCACTGGGGACAACCTTGGCGAGACCCCTCGAGATTGGCAGCAGGCTGCTAGTGAGGAGTGAAACTCTGAGCAGGTGTTGCAGGCCTTCGCAGCGGTCTGTCTGTGGCAGGTCCCAGGCTGCCCTGCTTGATAGGTTAAGCTACATTTGCTTCAGTGGAGGATGCGGAGCACAGAAAATGTCATCATCCGTGAGGGCGTTGTTCTGAACAGTGGCAAATATCCCAAAATAAACATTCACACTACGTGCCTTCATGGCATGCTCTCGACAATGAGAGTCCTTACAGCTTTCCTCACACACAAAGAAACTGGATATGTATTAATTCCCCCATTTGTTCCAATTTTTGAAGTGGTGAACAGAAAGAATGCCACAGTTTCGTGGTATATCGACTGCTACGCCCATCCATTACTGTGTAGTTTATTAATCCTGACCCTGAGCCTTTCTACTTTAACAGTTGGCTGCGCTATCTATAAATAACAATTTATACAGGAAATACATTCTTCACTTATCTAAAGCAGTTGCCTAACATTACAGTAGTCATTGGTAATAAGTACCAAACAAGAATAGGATGCAGCGAGAAAAGTTCAGGAATGTGGGAATGTTACACATCTACATCTCAAACAACATCTAACGAAACTGGTTGGCAGAACCTGTAGAATTTGCCTTAGTTGTAATCTGATGAGGGTGAATACAAAAGGTGTGACCCCGCCGGATCCAAAACACGATATATCACATCCATTCAGGCTCAGAAAAATATGTTATTTTGGAGAAAAATGTGATTCATTAGAAACACATGGATATTGGATCAAGATTTTGTGTCAGCTAATACATAATTCACATATCACACTTCATATCATAAGGACAGAAGGTTTTAGAGCTCCAACTACAGGCTATTGAAAAAGCAGTTCAATGTAAAAATCTTGAATTAGCTCTGTTTGCTGTGGCCTCCCTCTTATGTTTCCATGTTGGTCTGTGTTGATTTAAGGAGGAAATGTAATTTCATGATTTTATATGTGGAGAAAAAAAAACAAATATCTGACTCGAAGAAGAATTTGAATATTGTATGAATTCTTGGGCAATTAAGATCAGTGCAACTGCAAACTTCATCATCAGTTTAAACAGTACAAATCTGAAGTTATTGCTTTCATACAGAAATTATTGTCAACCCACAACTGTTTACACTGAAATCAATAACCATATGCATATGACAAGAAGTGATTTTTCACACACACACACACACACACACACACACACACACACACACACACACGCACACACACACGCACACACACACACACAGATATATATACACACAAATACATATATGTATATATATATATAGCCCTGAGTGGAGAATCTCTGCTGTTTTCCATTTCGAAAGATGAAACGCATTGATAAGCCAGTGATTGTAACCACATGGCATCATTATTGCTGCACATATGGAGTAAATGTGTCAACGAGCGTCACCATACAGTGGAGGGTGAGAAGAAACCCTGGCGTTAATGGTTCTGTTTATATAACAGCGAGACCCGGCGGCACTACAAAGAGTTTAAGGGGCCAAGTGTTTCTTCTGTGTGAGGTCCCTGGTGCTGTCATTTTTGTGTACACGCTAATTGCACTGCTTGATATGATTTACACGGCAGATGACATAAGTGTCAGCGTGGCTTTTGGATACATATACGGCCTGAATGAAAAAAATTAGAGATTTGGTGCGGCATTCATAATCAGGACTCATAAAAGATGGGGCGAGCTGTGATCTTGCTGCTTTAAGATTAAAATGCTACACCCCAAATTTGTGTACTATAAGCGGCATGTCCGTCCAGTAGTTAGACTTCAGTAAAAGTACACATGGTGCTATAAGCTGAACATTTAGTGTGGACATGGAAGGCTGCTGGTAAATGCAGTGTTCTGTTTAACAGGGATCTTCCACGGTTGCGCTGGGGGCATGAGCTCGGGACACAAATGGCACTGAGGGACACCAGAGCGGTCCTACCAAATCCCGTTAGGTAAGCCTGGGTTAGTGATTCCACGCTGCGAGACACTGGCTAGCAGATCCGTCACGTTCCCACTACATCAAAGGAAAATGGGCTGCTGACCCCCCACCCCACCCCCACCCCAGCCAACCCAAAAACCCCGCTCTTACAATGACGATCTGCAATTGAAGGTCTGAAGGGAAAAACAGTCCATGGCACTGGTGGAGGAGGGGCTGTCTGAACTCCACCCAACATTGGCAAAACTTTGATTTGAAAAAAAAAAAAAAAAAGTCAATCATGCTAACCATTTCCCTCCACAAGTCCTGGAACAGGAAGCAGCTTAAAACACAGCTGGGGATCACCTCCAGATCTTCCCAGTCAGGTGAAGAGCATGTAACCCTAGGGTTGTGGTTTTTATTTCCACCACAGCAGGTGTCTCTACAGTGGGAGCAGAAGCATCCTCTGAAAATAGATTTCAGGTCATTTAAAAATATGCAAAGTATATCGCATGCAGAACAATCTTTATTTAGAATCTGTCGTTTCCAAATCCTGACTTGAGTTTGGATGGCTGAACAACAAGCTTTTCTTCCTTCACTTGTCACTGCAAACAAATGACGAGCTACTGTAAGCTTTGAAGACCAGACATCCCAAATGCTACAATCTTTTTGACCAAAATTGGAAAAGCATGAGTCGTTTGTCAATAAACACTAGACAGAAGCCAGATCAGAATCCTTCCATAGCTTCATTATCTTCCGTCATCACTTCCTAAGCTTCCAAAGCTACAAGGCAAATCCCAAATTACGGTGAGGGAAATGCTCATCCTGATAAAGATCAATGACAACAAGTGTATTTACATGTAGTTAAGTGACCAGATTATGGTCCACTTTCTGCTGTAATCTGATTTCTTTAACACTGTGTAAATAAGTAGCATCAATTGCACAATCTGGATGAGTGATGAAGTGAAAACTCAAATGACTTTTTCACAAGACAGCAGGTTTCTGCAGCGCCTTGACAAAATGATGTGACAAGTAATGACAAGATGGTTCACAAACCTGAGCTTTTCCAAAAGTTTTATGCCAGATTTTACGTGTTAGGAATTGGAAATTAAATAATAATCCATTAAAAAAAGTAGGCCCTCTGTGTAATCACAGAGCGCATCCCTGCATGGTTTCCTCCATCCTATTACTCTTGCCGAATTATATTTCTAAGTGAGGTTTAACTAGTATCACTAATATACTGAAGGTAAACCAAGCAGAATCCTGCCTTCATCAAAATTTCTCCTGATCACCTGTGTAAGGAGATATATCTGGGGTGAAAAAACATGTCAATTATCACTTGCCGGCTCTCCTCTAGTATTTGCGAATGATAAATCCTAGCCAAACCTTAAAAGGCTGATTGCCCACAAATTAAAAAAAAATGAAATCTCTATATAGGGGTACTTAATCCTTCTAGATACTTTAGGAGAACATTTTTGGAGATTCCGGCTCTGAAGACATTAATTTTCTCACAGTTACAATTGGAGCGAATGGAGCTTCTCTTGCGTTCAAAGTGCCAAACACCTATTGCAATGGCTTTTTCAGGCTTGGTTACACAAAATAATCCAGACGATTTTTTAAGTAGTTCTACGGAGGAATGTTTTCCGCCAGCCTTCAATCATCTTCGCAAAACTGCTTACAGCTAAGAATGGTATATCACAGGTTACCCCGTAATGATTTCTGGAATGAAAGAAAGTCCCCCCTTTTATATGTGATTTAGCATTTAGCAAGTATGATTCATGTTAACGGTACTCCATGGACATTTCTACAAGCAAAAAAGTCCAATGTTCGACACCTCATGCTAAAAGCAACCAGTTAAAAAAATGTGTGGGTGGATGTTCCTTTTGCCAGCACTGATACACTAAAAAACACTACTAATTGAAATGACTTCTCGTGTGCAGGCTCAGTGAGTCTGACAACAAGTAAGCCCATCTCAGCAGAGAAGGCAACAACCAATCACGGCAAAGACCACTAATAAACCCCATTCTCAGGTATCATATTGTCACACAGCTGAAAGACCTCTACCTGGTGTACCTGTAAATATACACAATGAAATGACGAAAAAAAAAAAAAAAAAAACAGTCCTAATTGTGCCAGATGGAAAATACCATTCCATACAATCAGGCACAGTTATAAATAATCACGGGAGGTAAATGAAAGGCGTGTTCGCTTCTCCACCAAACGGCACGCATCACATGATGATGAAAATATAAGTTGAATTACTGAGCTCCGGTCAGGACACCCAGACTTCACATGCTAAAACAGTTATAGGTTTAGTCAAACGTCAATGTATTCATAACACAGAAGCAACCTTTTGAAGTGGCAAGCTTTTAAATCCACATCAACCACAAACTATATGCAACACTACACCATCTACTATCTTCTCATCAGAATCTCAGCTCTTGCGGCGAAGGCGACTTATCAAGCAGGAACCACCTAAAATCTGCTGACAATCAGCAGCCCCGTCATGACTGGACGGCATACGCAGGAATGTCATGGTCAATGGAAATCAATCTAAACTACTGGGATTCGGGGGGCAGGCAGTGGCAGAGCCGGGGATGGAAGGGAATGAAAGAGAGAATATCCCTTTGATCTCGGTGAAAACTGATCCCAGGCCTGCCGATACTGTGGCTGAGGTGGCCAGCAGCGGAGGCAGCGAGCTGACATCAGCCAGCGAGCCAGAAGACTTCCATTCTGTGATCCTTCCACCAAACTGACTCGTTTTTTATTGGATAAGTGAATGAATGATATATAAAATGACTACTGTTTTATTGAAGACAGGGTGAGGGGAAAATTGGGCAAAAAAAAAAAAAAAAAGCCAGCGTAGTGAATGAAATAAATGTGATGCTTTTAAAAGTTTTGGCAGCAAGAACTATGAGGTGTAATTTTCTCTCATTCAGTCCACCCAGACCTCTACAAGTTTTTTGTTGTTTTCAGTGTGTA
The DNA here is from genome assembly GCA_901007705.1 of Fistularia tabacaria. NCBI lineage: Eukaryota > Metazoa > Chordata > Actinopteri > Syngnathiformes > Fistulariidae > Fistularia > Fistularia tabacaria. Next base: position 31,717 of record CAAKHD010006748.1, read on the forward strand.
CTAAGGAATAATTGATCAAATTGACCAGAAAACAAGCCAAAAAGAGAGAATTTGGAAAGCAAAATAAACCAGCCTTCATAAACAATTCTATTTGTGAACTGGGGAGTGAACCGTGCTGTAATAGGGATCCCGTTTTCTCCACAATGTCACGTACTTTCACCCTCTGAAACTTTGGCGGAGGAGAGGCAATGCAATTTGAACATCCTAGTTGCGTGTGAATACAGATCCTTTACACGCAGCATGTGGCATCTGCCTCACACAATCACATCTGCGTCCAAAAGACGCTTCCTTAAATAACACACATCTCACAATTTTACTCTGACGAAACCAACTCCGATGCCATGCAAAAGCACAAACAACCCAAGGCACAGAGTATGTGTGTGAGTGTGTGTGAGTGTTCCCTGCACAGAGACACCAAACTGTTCTCAGACCGAGGCTGGTTGTCTTCCCAAGTGTGATACAGAGACATGTGCGTGGACATAACAGGATTAGAGTGGACAGCTGCTTTTGTGCCCTGAGTTTTCAGTCTGTCTTGAGAGGAGAAATTTGCAAACGGGACAGACACAGGAAGCCACCAGTAAAAGATCTGCAGCTGGCCTAATATAAATACTGTTGAAGGGACCATATCTGCAGCAACACACGCCACCCCTTGATGGTACCACTGACTCTATGCGGAGTTGCCCCAGACACTTGCAGCCTCCTCGGTCACGCTGAGGTAATTAGAGAAACTCATCAGTTAAGATAGAAACAAAAAAGCGGGGGAGGGGTGATAAGGTATATCTAAGTTTAATCCCTTGCAAAGTATGGGAGGCGTTTGGTTTCCTGCAGGCAACAACGCCAGTATGTCAGGGGCAATGCAGCACAATAACAAAACATTAACTTGAAACTTTACATGATTTGAATTCCAGAATTTCTTTTTTATTATCTATGAAATGGATGTTAATTTCTGGATTTTTTTGTTTGATTATTTGTTATTCACGGAGACATTTTTAAACATCTACATTCCCAACTATATATATAGATAGTTTTGTTCGCCATGATACATAAAAAGTGTAGTCATAGCATTAAAGATCAACGCTTTGTTTAACTGTTTGATTTCCTTCAAGCTAGGATGCCAAAATAATAATGACGTTATAGTTCGCCAAAAGAAACTGCATGAATGACAAATTTTGAGAGGAAGTTCAAATTAATTTTGGATTTCTTTCATTATTAAAAGTCAAGAAACAAATATACAAAAAACCATGATTTAGGAATTTTTCTGTGTCTCACATCTTAAAAATGGACAATTACAACTGTGGTAAGCCATTATATTATATATAATATTATATATTATTGTATTATCTTATCTTATCTTATAGCTTAAAAGTTTGTTTGATTCATTCTTACAATTGCAGTTTGAAAACTTGAATCCAATCATATTTTCTGACGAATGAGATAAGAATAAACGGACAAACATCATGAGTTTATGGCAACAAATGTTTGGAACTTTTGTGACGCAAAAGATAAAATGATACGAATTCTAATGTTTAATTTAGCAATTTGCGGTAACTTTTACCATTGTTTAAAAGAGGGATCGGGCAGTCGAGTTTAAAGAAGCCTGCAGGTTGTATTCTGCTTCAGCCTCTAACTCTGGGAAGAGGTGCGCAGGGTGTGACTTGATACTTGTAACATTTACCATAATCAGGGGCTTTGCTACGACAACATTTACAAACAGCTCTTACTGTCTAATTTCAGCTGGTCTTTAAACAGGGAGCTCAGGGCACTCCGATTTACAGTAGGTGGGTGCAGCACGATTTTAAATCTCTGCTAAACACAGAGTTGTTGTGTTGCTGTCACTCATAATGAACATCGTGTGAACCCATTGATATTACAACTTCAATGTTATATTTTTACCTTAAAATCTAAAGACTGAACACATGTTTTTTTTTTGCTATCATAGCTACCTTGAGATGTAGAGGTCTGGCTTTGTTTTTTCAATGACACACATTTTATATTTCAACATCAAGAACTTAATTGACAAATACACTTCACAAAACAAAAAAGGATTTGGACAAACCGTTCTGGGCATGGGTGGCGAGAGGGAGCCATTGTTCATGTAGGAGTCGTTGTTCATGTTGCTCATCATGATATAGCCAGGATAACCCGGGTATGGATGGCCTTTACTATACATGTCTTGATGCTTTCCTGATAAAGCTGTAAAAAAAAAGAGACAATTTACAGCGTTAGTGCGTTAGTATTTGCAGGTGGTCACAAATGTATCAAACATTTATTAGAACAACAATCTCTGAATTCTATCAAAACCAGCGCTCTTACATATAAAAAATCACAAGTGCTCCATGTGCGTCAGTTGGTAAATAACACGAGAAGGCAGAACACAAAGTTCGCCTCACTGTTTTGATGCGGCAATGATATCGCTTTAACCCGTGCCCTACTTTGCCTCAGCCTTTTGTTTGTGCCCTTTCTTGCAGTCTTGGACAGGGGAGACGTATTATACAGAGGAACAATGGAGCCCCTCTGTGCCAATTAGCGCCAATTAGAAGACCATGCAGACTGTGTCAAAACAGGAGTTGCCCAACTGTTCTTCTATGCCGCTGACCGAAGGGGGGGTGGCTTTATAAAAGAGGCCTCAATACAACGCCACTCGCCACTCAACTGCACGCTGTTTAATAAGGCCAGGGGGTTGGGAGTGTTTGTGGTATTCAGCCTGATGGTAACATAGATCTTGTTGTGAAGAAAGCCAGTGTTTGGTTTTGAGGGGATCGTATTCGCGAGTGAAAGGCGAACAAAGAGGAGACACACTCCTCCTCAGAGTCCTAATAATGACCTGCAGCAGCAGGATCAGCCTACAATAGCCAGAGAGTAACATGTGACAAGCAGAGAGCTGATGTATTTGTGGAAATATTTTACTGGGGTAATTGCATAATAAGAAACACAAGAGCGAGATAAAAATAGCACTCCGAATATCTTCAATTGTAAGGTTCTTCTATAATGATCTTTCCAAATTCAAACATGACAAAAAAAGTGATTCATCTACGGAAAAAGAAGAAAAACATTTTCATTCAACTAGTCTGTGTTTTCATTTCTGCAGGCACCCTCATCTATGATAGGTAACAGGTAGCTGTGCCCATGAATGTTTAACATGTCTGGACTAGTCATGCACGAAAAATGAAGAGCAGGAACAAGGACTCTGGTAAAAACAGGACCGGCAGTGTGACTGAACAACTTCACACTTCCACCTTCAACGCCTTTTTCCCCAAGTCATGGTGAATTAACATCCGAGGCAGTCGGGTTTTGTTGCAGCTAAATGACATGCTGTCCTAACATGCATGCCGACTCACATAGCTCTTATGTCACTTACCATCCTCTGAATGGTCTCTGTGTTTTTCATGATATGAATCTTGCGGTATTTGGGACTGTCTAGCTGCCTGTAAAAGAAGGAGACACGAAATTATGGTGAATTAATAAGTAGGGCCTTCGAACACAGTCAGACACAGTGACGTAGTTATGCGGTCAAAAATCCAAATGCATTGCTGGGGCAAATGCCGGCTCTTTGTTTTGTCACCAAAGCAGAACATGCACCCATTTGTACACACACACACACACACACACACACACACACACACGAGCGTGCGCACACACACACACACACACACACACACACACACACACACACACACACACACACACACATCTACATACAAGGGTGACGGAGCAGCCTGCCTCAAAGCTTCAAAAGAACCACTTAATTAAGCTTCATGTCCTTAAGGAGCTTACAAATGAAGTTGTTTTCAAAACCATAGGTCCATGCTCCCTCTATTTTTCAGTTTAAAGCACACTTCTATAGTCTGACAAAAAAAAAGAAACACAGTACTTGTTTTATGAATTAAAAGGCAGCACAAATTAAAACAAAGTGACCCTTTAACAGGGAAAGAAAAAACTAATAATTTAGAGTTTCCTGTGAAAACACTGATGCATTTCAAAGACTCATTTTCTTTCTCTTTCCAAAACTGAATTGAGGAGAGGACCTTTCTTTTTTCAAGGTTCAGACCCCTCAGGATGGCTTCACGCTGAGCGATGGAGCTTGACTGGATTCCTAATCAGCCTGTGTCTGGTGTGTCTCCAGGACACTGGATGGTGGATGTGTACTGTTTGGGTCGGGATTTGCCCCAAAGTCCATTAACACTGCGGCTAATGACAGAGCACCCCAATAACTTTGTGATGGAGGAGCTACAGCCAGCATCCTGAAGCCAGGGCACAGACACACGGATGCAGGGAAATTACATTTATAATTTTTTTTCAACTTGCATGATGTGTGACTTCATTAGCCTGTGAGGGTGAATACATTAAGCACGAAAACGGAGAGTGTTGTTGTAGTTCTTGAAGTATTAAAAATTCATCATTAATAATTCTTCCGTTGGGATTTTTTAATTAACACGCGCCTGACACATTTATAAACGATAAAAAAAACATCCCCGAGATCATCCATGTGGCGTTTTGTGATAAAGAAAACAATGACTACATGTAGTTTTGTGTAATATAAATCAATACTAGAACATGCAAAACAGGCAACATTCACCAGCCAGTTCATATTTTAAATTAAAAAATATGAAAACAATGCAGCAGTAATTTCATTGCAATTATTATCATTATTATTTACGATCATTTAATGCACATGTGCAGTGCAATTAAATGCGTTTCCCGTTTGCATAAGCTGACATGTAAGACAAAGCCCTTGCCAGAAAACACAGCACATGCAGCGAGGCCCCAGATCAGTGCACCTTCAAAATACAGTTGCCACTTCGGATCCCATTGACAAGTTGGCGTCTTTTCGGCCTCACAGGGTTAAACAGGCGCTCGGGCCTATCGAGAGTGTCTTATTACGAGGTTGCTGTGCGCTTATGGGGCGGAGTGTCGACGAGCATCCTCGGGGTTTCTGCTGGAGCCGAACCCCTGCGCATCCGAGGTTAGGGTACGAGGACCGGGACTGCTTCGCTGATTTTTTTTTTTTATTAATTCTTATTTAAAATAAAAATCAACGGAGATGGAATATTTGACAAGTGTTCGAGAAACTTTATGTCACAAGAATCCAGCAGAGATCTGAGGGAAGAGAGGACTTCAGCAGGCCCGTCGTTTCCGTTTTCGGACGCAACTTTATCAACAAAGATCGTATGAATGGAAAAAGGCTTGAACGCCAACTTTACTGGAAGGGGTGGGTGGTGGGGTGTACTCCAGGAGGGGGGGGTTGTGGGTTCGATACCCACCTTGCTCGTTACCCGAAAACACACGCATCACTCACGTCGTGGCTGTTACTGTTCGGGCTGCTCTCGGACTCGTTGACCAGGGACGACTTGATATCCGCCAGGTCCCCCTCCTCCTCCGAGTGGCTGAGCTCGGCGAAGATCTGCTCCTTCTGCGGGTCTCCTTCGTCTTTGAAGGGGATCATCTCGTCCGTGGCGCACAGCTCCGGGTCCCCGCCGCCGCCGCCTGATAACTGGGGCATCTTCTCTCTCTCTCTAATGTACAGTTGTATTTATTTATTTTTTCTTTAAAAAAAAACAACTCTGTTTCTCAGAGAAACGCCAGTCCGAGAGTGAAAGTGTGTATGTGTGTGCGTGTGGTGTGTGTGTGTGTGTGTGTGTGAGGAGTGGGGGTGGGGAGGGGAGGGGGGGGACTCCCACTGAGATCCTCCCCGGCGTGTGAGACCGTCCTTCCCCTTCAGCGGAGCGGCTCCTCACACGCTGCCGGTGTGTTCGGAGCTGAAGCAACAGGAGAGTGTGTGTGTCGTCCTTTTCTCTACAGATAGAAATATATTTTTTATAGATATCTTTTAAAACACAGTTGGGACTAAAGGAGCGACTGGAGGCGTGAGGGGTCGGAATGAATGTCCCGTGTGCGCTCCGGTGTCATGAGGGAAAATAAAAAAGAAGAGAGAGGGAGGAGGAAGAGGAGAAGGAGGGCGAACCACGAGTTAAAATCTCATTTTTTTTCTCTCTCTCTCTCACTCTCTCTCGTGTCACAAAGCAGAAGGGTCGGTTTATCCTGTGAAAAAAAAATTAAATGTCCCGACTTGTAAAATCGTATTTCCTCGGGTGATCCAGGTGTCCTTTCAGAGGAAAAAAAATAATAAAAAGGCGAACAAAACCAGAGTAGATAAAAAAAAAAGAGGAAAAGAAAACACCTTGTCTGGAAAGTGATGGAGGAGCGGGGCTGGGGGGGGGGTCTGAACCCCTCGGACAAGACGAGCGGAGCCGCTTCAAAAATACATCCTTTAAGGAGGAGAAACAAAAACAGCTACAAGAATAAAAACAAAGAAAAACAAAGTTGGTATAAAAGAATCTAAACAAAACAACGACGACAACAAAATAAAAACACAAGAAGACGGAGAGGAAGAGAACGCCGCGGACCGACTTCCCGCTGCTCCCGCAGCGCTTCCACCGTGTAATGTAACCGGTGTGTGTGAGTGTGTGTTGGTAATGTAGCTGCGCTTCCCTCCTCCTCCTCCTCCTCCTCTTCCTCCCTCCTCCTCTCTTCCTCCTCCTCCTCTTTCTCTCCCAGTCACTGGGAGGAAGGAGAGATGAAAGCGAAGCCGGGGCTGTGATTGACACCGCACCGATTGACACTCCTCCTGAGAGAGATTTATACACAGCTCACAACAAACGGCCAGACTGGAGGGGAGAGAGAGAGAGGAGGAGGAGGAGGAGAGGAGAAAAAGCTGAGGCGCGCACGATGAGAGATGACTTAAAACTCGATCAATAAAAGAAAATTAAATTTCAGATTTATTTTGAAAAAAAAAACCGCTGGCAAACTTGCGCGTTGATATCAGAATAAAAACGCGCTAACTTGTCAAATCCGGGAGAGATGCTTTGTTTATGTTTATTCGGCGACGAGGGAATGCCGTCAAATATTTAGATAATAATAAATACTTAGTAAAACTCAAAAAACATTTCGGGCCACCAAAACCTGGTGCGGTGTTGCTTTTTTATACAACGAACCGAAAAATAAATGGTGCCCCCCCCCCCAAAGAAAAACTTTGAAGAGTGTGGATAGATAAACCATGAGACTCTAACTTTGAATATTCAGTGACAGTGAACGCCGCACGCAAACACACACACACACACACACACACACACACACACACGTGTGCAGAATGAA
>CAAKHD010006784.1:0-12825 GCA_901007705.1 Fistularia tabacaria
CACACACACACTCTTCAATCCCCCCACCCCCCGTGGGACAGCGCTCTTCTCAAAATTCACTCCATCGCGTGTCGTTTTTCGGGGTTGCCCATGGCAACCGGGCAACAGAGACCCACTTCCTCTGCCGCAGCCCTTGAACCGCTGCGATCGTCTCTCCTTCTCGACCTGCTTCTCTGCTCTTCATTGGTCCAAAAGGAGCTCCTGAAGGACCTGCTGCAGCTCAGACGGTCACCGGTCCAGCCAGGTAAAAACTTCCCAACACAAACTCTCTCTATCTCTGTCTCTCTCCCTCTCCTTACTTCAGTTTTAATATTTTTGATTCGATTCAGAGAAAATATTTTACTTCCCTAATATGAACCAATTGGAAAAAACAAAAACAAATGTACAGTTTAAACTCTTGCTGGTGACAAATGAGTCTGTTGTTACACGTTTTCCAAGTCATTCCACCTTGTTGTGTGTTTACATAAAACTTCCTCAATGTATTATTATTATTATGAATGTTTATTCTAACGTTTGAAGCTTTAACACATGCTATGAATATATGTGCATGTACCTTTCTGTTAAATTAAGCTTTTGAGTTTTAGATAATCTCAATATAACTCCTTCAGCAGAGCTGCTATTATTTTAAGTTTTGCAAGTCTTTACTGGTCACACACACAGAAAAAGAGTAAAAAACATAATGCAAAGCTGAAAAGCCAATGAGGAACATTTTCATGCTTTCCAACTCACTGAAGCAAACATGATGGTTCCTCGACGGCAGCAGGAACAGCACAGGTGAAATGGATGTTTCAAATGTGGCGGGAACTTCTAAAGACGGGCCATGTTACTTTTTTTTGCAAACTGAGATCAGCAAAAATGCGGCAGTACATGCATATCTGCTCATAGTGCACAGCTTATATTGCAAACATAATACATTTCACGGCCAGTTTTCCTTTTCTGTAAACTTGCATCTTTGCTGTTTGCCATTATTTGTATGTGTATACTGTGTATATTGTGTATATGTGTATATGTGTATATGTGTATATGTGTATATGTGTATATGTGTATATGTATATATATATATATGTATCCTGTTTTCTTTTTCTTTTCCCTCTATTGTTGCTGCAGCAACACCCGAATTTCCCCTATCTTATCTTATCTTATCTTATTTTACACCTCATATGTTTTTGTTTGAGAGCCCAGCTGATGTCTCATGTCTGATTTCACCATCCGTATTGACAGATTCTGGTCGCTGGTGCAAATTATATTGACAGTTTCAACCAGTTTGTCGACGTGCTCAGCTTGACCCAGTGTTCTTTAGTTTAGCATCTGACGTTACAGTCTTATTTTGTCCTCTTAAGTTCTGCTGTTCACAAGCTAAAGTACGTCTTTCAAAAGTCCAAATGTTAATGTCCGCACAATACATTAACTTAAAATTCATTTAATACTTTCTTAATCCCTTGCGGTAAATTGCTCTCTGCATTTAACCCATCATGGATGAACCACGAGCAGCTGGCAGGTATCTAGCAGCGCCAGGGGAGCAGTTAGGGGTTCAGTGTCTTGCTCAACAACACTTCGACTGGCAAAGAGGAGCCGGGAATCAAACCAGGAATGTTCGGTTCCGAGGACGGCTGCTCGAACCCCTTCCGCCACGCTGTCTAAAATAGCTCGCAAAATATCAGGAGTGGCTTCTGAGGTCTGGCTTTTCTAGATGTCATCTCAGTTCAGCTTTTATTGTCCCGTGAGGGAAGTTCTTTTTCGGTCATTAATGCAGTACAGCTGCTTTTTACACACACCCAACGTACAAACATCAGTGTACAATAGAATAAAAAAACAGGTACAACGTGTAAAAAAAAATATGGTGGCACTAAAAGTGCAGAGCAGAATAATAAACCTGAATTCAGCTCCAAAAAGAACATCAGTCGTTGAATAGCTGAAGGTTTAAAATCAGAAGAGTCTCATTTGATAATTATCTGACAACAGTTGTAACCTCCAACAATTTTTTTTCTCTCTCGCCGGCAGTGAAACGGAAGAACCGCCGACGTAACCTGAGATCCAATTGCGCCCGGTCCTGCGGTTGTTTTGAGAGAGCGGGCGGAAGTGAGAGGGAGTGGGCGCGGGGAGGCTGATGGGGATGTCCCACACGGGACAGTTGTGAAGGATCGTCTGCTGCCGGCGTCCGTGACCCGTCGCATCGCTCTGCCCCGACCGGACGACATGGCCTCGCCGTGGCGCGCCCACAGATCGAGCGTGGACATCACCAATGTGATGCACAAGCTGCAGGGTAGGTGTCCCCTTTTTTATTCCGGAGCGGTTTCCAGTCCGTACTGTCCTTCTACTCTGCTGTAAGATTGTGCTGATTCAAGGGCTCGGCTGCACGCCAGCGGGAAGTTTTCCAGCTCCTGAAAGGCAGAATGCACAAACACCCACTCATGCACTGATTCTCACGCCTGAAACATTCTGCAGTTTGATGATTTTTAAAATCTAATCGGAAACCGGCGGCCCGATAACGTACTGGGCTTGCCTGTCCTCCATCCCATAACTCCATCTCATCCTTTAAAATTCCACCAAAATAGCCTTCAAGAGACATGGAAGGTGATTGGAGGATGCAGAATTGTGAAATTCAAGTTTTCTTTGGCTTACACTTTTCCAACATATCATGTCTTTCTGTTGTTGTCAAAAAAATATTTGGAAAATTGTGGGTTTGTCCTGAGAAGCTACTTGAATCTTTATCTGAAACACGTGATCAGGAACTTTTCAATGAACACAGTGAATACAAACTTGACTGAATATTAAAACAATTACTTTTACCAAAAGTAGTTAGAACTTACAGGAAAATACTTAAAATGTAAACTGATTGTCCCTCTAAGTAACACAAACCTTGTTTTTCGCATCATGTAGAAATGATGCAAAAAACTGGTTGAAAATGACCATAAATTGAGACAAAAAAAGATGTTTCATTTTTACTTATCTTGTTTTTTTTTCAAAGTTACAATAGAAAAGAAGAAAAATTGGCCATAAATTAGATTACTAATTGCTGAAAGCAATGCTTTATAGAAAGTTCTTGACAGAGTTATAAGTAACACACACACACACACACACACACACACACACACACACACACACACACATATATATATATATATATATAAATGTGTTAATAGATGTATGTACAGACACACACACACTGTCGTGGACCTCTTTCAGAGAAAGAGACAAACAAGAAACTAGAAACGCATAATTGACTAATCTGGTTACATCCGCACATGATTCCATTTTCCCCAAACAATCATTCTATTCAACTTTATTAGAAAAATGAATGTGAAATCCCGAGACCTGATAAAAAAAGAAAAAGACACTCCATGTTTTTGTCGCATCAATAATAGGATTCTTTCCACAGAACATCTAAACCGCCTGATTTCAACATATGATAGTTTGGCTGAAGTTATTTTGCAAACGTCAGTTGTCAGTCAGAGCCCTCCTGTCAAAAATGAAACATAAAACATGTTAAGGCAAATAATGATACTCATTTCTCTTTCACGCAAAGGCTCGTCTTTTCCTCCTTTTGATTTTTTTATCGTGACTCCGAAGGTAATTTCATGCTAGTCTCGGGTTCAAAGTTTAGCCGATTTCCGAGTGTGTGTGTGTGTGTGTGTGTGTGTGTGTGTGTGGGTGTGTGTGTGTGTTTGTGCGCCGCTCTCTAATGCGCATTTAATCCGTCCTGAACACACCGATGACGAGGCGAGCAGGACTGGATCCCTTCCCGTCCTCGCCAAGACGCGGATCGATGGCGGGAATCTCGTTTTGTCGCAGTCCCCTCTTTGGCTACAAGGGCAGAGATCATCTCTGCGCTTTTTTTCGAAGCTCGGCATATCAAGTTATTCTTTGTGAATCATTCTTCATGATCATGGTTGCAGTTGTGAAACACCGGTCTGTGGCGGTTCCCGTATGACCAAGTGTTTCCTGCTCTAGACACAGTTTCCTGTTCTCAGTCCAGCCATTTTAGTTTCCTCCCGATCAAGTATCTCATGCATCTGCACACAGATGTTAGAGAGCTTCATCATAATGAAAGCAAGGGGGATTCATTGGCTCATTATATTGTGACATCACTAGACTTAGAGGGACACGTCTTTAGATCTTAATGGATCTTCAAGTAAAAGATGCGCAGGGTTGGATGTGTTTTTTATTTTATTTTTTGGAATCATTAGATTGAGTTGCCACTAAACTGCCACTACTGAGTCCATTTTAATTTGTGCTCTTTTACTGACGCATCGTTCTAAGGTATTAGATCTGATCCGTTTTTGCCTGTTTCGAGTGTCATTGGGTTTTTTGAAAGATAGTTTCATATAAATGTCTCTGATTTATTCGTTCACAGACGAGATTCAGGAATCTATTTGACCCATTCAGATCGACTAACTGACAGGAAGTGAGAAATGTCACTTCTTGTAAGCCTTTCGAAATTGTTACGAATCGGTCTTTTTCTTTGTTTTTGGTTTCATTTTGGTGCCTGTGGAAGCAGCTTTCTGGGGAAATATTGAGATTTATATCTATGTTGTTAAGACGGTCATGAAACACGGACTCGTTTTCCCCACTGGAAAAGCAATTTCTCGTCAGTTGACCGAGCAGATAGTTGATCGTTCATGCATTCATTCCTCATCGATGCCGCTTATCCTGCACTCGGGGTCACGGGGGGCCGATTGGCCGTGAGGCGCTTTTCACTCTGGAACGCTCAGCAAGTCCATCATGAGGCCACGAACAGAGACGTCTAACCATTCACTCATTGACACATTTGGGATCTTTAGATAGTCGATCGTGATCCATTGATTGACCAATAGCTGCAGCAACTAAGATCTGAAATGTAAATCAAATTCACAAAAAGGTACCTTTTTTTTTTCTTCTTTTTTTTTTGCTGTGTCCATAAAAAATGACCGAAACCGCAAAGTTTCCTCCTGTTGCATGTTTGGTGGCATGTGGAAGGTGCTGTGGAAGGACCTTCTTTCCCCCGTAGTCACACCAGCCTTCCTGTCATTGGAGGCACCCAGCAGAGAGAGTTGGTGCAGAATCTCATTGACTGGAGCCGTCGTCCATCATGGTGGATGAATTATTGACAGCAGTTAATCTACCTTTAGGTCACAATAATCAGCTGGAACAGATTTTGTGACGTAACCAGTTTTGAACCTTCTTAAGGAATCCAAAAATGTAATTCAAACTGTTTGATTTAAAATACAGGAAATAAAGTTTTGTTCCTTGGTTTTGTTGTTACTCGAAATCCAGTGTCCGGAGAGTCCAGTGTTGGACTTCAGCATCACTGGTACCTGATTCCAGGTGGGCTGCGATGGGACCTTCAGCTCCACAAACACAAAAAAAATCTTAAATTCTAAGAAGTTGTGAAATGATTCTGCTAATAGTTATGGATATCTTTGCTGTATTAACAACATGAGCATATGGGCTCGATGTCATATTAAGTATAAAACTCATCAGAATCAGAAATACTCCACTGATCCCGGAGGAAACTGAGAACAAGTGGAAGGAATTTTCAAATAATCTGATGATAGGCCTTATTCCTTATACCTTATTCCTTCTTACAAAGACTTCCATGCATCTTTTACATTTGCCGCAGGTATTTTGTCCAAATGTTTATTGCAGCTGCAAATTTCAACCACCAGATTTAAGTAGCAATGAGGCTGGATTCATCAGAAATGAAACACATTTGCATTAGGACTGCTTCTGCATCAGGCACTTCCACTATATTTTCCTGGCAGTGAAGCGCCACCATCTGTTGTATTGTTGGGCCACGTTGCTCCTTCTGTGCTGTAATAGTATTTAATGGTCTGATTTCAGAACCACCCCGTCATGCTGTAGCAACGCCTTTTGGCCCTGAATGCCCACACATCAGTTATTGTCTCTCTGTTGCCAGGAGTGTGCACAACAAGCGTGCCACTCGCTTCATTAACAGGCTGTTGTGGGTTTCACCGCAGCAACGGCTGTTTCAAACAGGATTTGAAAGCCTGTTCGCCGAAAAGTTGACGGAAAGTGAATCCCCTGGGTGGGGATGATGCGACAATGTTGTGACCTTCTCAATCTTCTCGACTGAGCTGAAACTTAACGTACCAGATGACCCTTTAAATGCTGCAAGTCATACCTCAGGGAAAATTGGCTTATGAGGGCCTTTGGTTTCTTGGAACGCTTGCAGCTTGGAGACATTCGAGCGAACCCTCCAAATGGGCGGAGTTGTTACATCACACCCAGAATAGCATCGGGGGCGGCTGGATGTGCACGTTGTCGGATGTAAACGAGGCGTTGGCCCTGATGTGCCGGTGGACAGACTCTGATATGAACCCACGAACGGGGCGCCGAATAACCCGACTGGGCGGTGAGAGGGTTTTCTCGAGAGAAGTGTTTCCCGACCACTGTGCGGTGAGAGATCATCAGGTGTGCCGTGGAAAAAATGCCCACTTTCACCAAATTGGTCCAAAAAAATCCTGCACTCAGGGTTGCTGCAAAAAAAAAAAAAATTCAATGCATTTCTTCTTACTTTCTATTGATGTGGACAGCATGGCAGTGACAGGCAGAACAATGAAATGCTCTTCCTCTAGATGGCATCAGGTGGTGAATGAACCTGTGAATGGACCTGCTGCCGCTCAAACGGCAGAGTCATTAATGATGCTGCGGCAGTGATACGCCATGAATACATATTTTTAAGCATGACTATAATAAAGACGAAAGAAGAGAGAGACTCAGAGCAGTTGAAGGAGATCTACGTGCGTCTAAACTGAAACTACAGTTTCATTCTATTTCATTAAAAACTTGTTTGACATATTTATTTGGTGGTGTGCCGTGTGATTGTCCTAATGTAAAACACACGATATGGCCAAAAGTATTCGCTCAACTGCCTTGACTCGAACATGAACTTAAATGACGTCCCATTCAAAATCCACAGGGTGCAATATGATGTCGGTGCAGCATGGAATTGTCCAAAATGTCCAAATCCTGATGCTTGGTGTGGCTTCAGCATACCAAGATATTTTGGACAATTCCATGCTCCTGACTGCAGTTTGGAGCCCCTTCCTTTTCCAACACGACTGCGCACCAGTGCACAAAGCAAGCCCCGTAAAAACATGGATGACAGAATCTGAATGAACTTAACTGGCCTGCACAGCCTCCTGACCTCAACCCCATAGAACCCCTTTGGGAGGAATTTATTCTATACGTAAATGACATTTTTTCTGTATCATCGCTGCTTAAATTCATGATGTTTGCGGATGATACCATTTTTTTTTTTTGCTCTGTAAAAGATATAAAATAATAATAAAAAGATAGAAAAATATTTTTCTTTAATTAAAACTTGGTGTGACCATAGTAAGTTATTCCTAAATGAAAATAAAACTAAATGTATGATATTTTCGAGTAGCCGAAATATTGGTGAGGTAAAATGACATTTGAATGGTAAAGAAATTCAACGTGTTTCTGAGGCAAAGTTTCTTGGTGTGATCATTGACAGTAAACTCACTTGGAAACCACATTTTGAATGTGTAAAACAAAAAGTTTCCATATCCATTGGGATTTTGTATAAACCGTATAAACCAAGAGATGTATTAAACAAAGAAGGGTTGTACTTGCTATATGCCTCTTTAGTAATGCCATATTTTTTGCACTGTGCGGAGATTTGAGGGAACACAGGAAAAGTCTGCATTGAGTCTCCATTTAAGCTGCAAAAACAGGCTATTAGAATAGCTAAGAAACTAGGGTTCGGTCAACCAACTAATGATCTTTTTATACGGATAAAATCTCTTAAATTGAAGGATGTGGTATATGTTAAAATATTAGAGATACTTTATGGAGTTCAAAATAATTTGGTTCCAAAAGGCACACAAAACGTGTTTAAACTAAGAGGTGTGAATTTTAATCTACGGGGTTTATTTAATTTTGAACAAACGTAAAACAAAGCTGTGTCTCAGTCATCGGTGTGAAATGATGGAATGAACCAAGTGATGAAGTGAAATCAAAGAAACCTGAAGTATCCGTGTATTACTGATGATCAAAATGACATCTAAAACTCTAATATTCTTTTCTTTGTAAAAGTAATTGTGTTTTACCGGCCTGAAATTGCCAGTTTCTGTAAACTAATGGCTGATTCAGCATCGTGTTTGTAGTAGGATAGGCATAAATAAGCCATGCTTCTGCATATTCCTTTTTTGGTTGAATTAATTTTATTTTGTGGGATCAAGTACAAAATTGAAGAATTGTGACCAAAATAAAACCAATCTATCTATCTGTCTATATATAAAGAATTAATTTAATTCTATTCGTATGATTTGACCAAGCCTTTAATAATGAGTAAATAATATGATGACGGGGACCCTGACTGGGTCATACCAAACGCATGATTGACATATTTTGATATTTCAAGGGGGAATAGCTTGGTGTTTTTTACATTTTTTCTATTTATACATACTAGACCATAGGTGTCAAACTCTGGCCCGCGGGCCAAATTTGGCCCGCAGTGTAATTAAATTCAACCCGCGAAGCCTAGACTCTGAATGACTGTTAGAGCCGGCCCGCCGCTATTATAGCCGACAGCACATGGGCCGCTAGTAGTCAAAATCCCAAAATGCTTTGGAGCGACAGGACCCAGAAACGACCTCCCCACAGTGCACAGTTATCAGAGCGACACGTTCATCGAAGGATATTATTATTAGTTGATCGGTTTATTGTCGTTGTTTTATTTTTCACATTTATCATTAGCCTGTGGAAAAGGGTTACTGTTGAAATTGAATTCAGAAGGCTGCTAATTAAAAGAAGTATACGATTTTTATTTACTTCTTATTTAAGAAATGAATGCTATTGATGCGTTTTTTTAATTTGAATTTTGATTTTGCACGTGTGCAACATTAGGTTGTATATTGTATCGAAGTAAGCTTTGCTACCTTCTTTGGGTCCATGGGAAAAGGTTCATCGTCATATCTGGAGGAGGATTTTTTTTTCAATAAATGTAAATGTCGGCCTGCAACTTTCTCCCAGTTGTGAACTTTGGCCCTCTGTGTGCTTGAGTTTGACACCCCGGTACTGGATTATCCCGTCCTAAAAGCAGTCCAATCCTCTCCCAATGCGATGAATCTCTCCTTTTAACAATTACATCCTTCTCTTGTTGTTGTGTTGTGACGACCAGGAAACCATGGCGCGTATCATGATAAACGGTCAGCGTGAGTCCTCTCAATGCGAACTGGCTCGAGTCCAGCCAAGGATCATTTCGTGCCCGGGCTCGTTGTTTCTGGCCCGTATGGAGCTAAAGTGGAGCTCCTCTCCTCTAAACGACTAAGTGGAACGGCGAAAGAGTGAGTGGGCTTTTACAGCCGGTCAATGGAGGGAAGCACCTGCAGTGCAGCACTGCCAACGGAGTCATCTGTCCTAAGATCACCTTAAGTACTCCATTACTCTTGTGTATTACAGATGCTTTCGTGGTTTGTTGTTGCACGCCGTGGTGTTTGTTGCAGGGGCTATCCACTTTTAACCGCCACTTAGGCCGCAGCACTACATCAGGCTTAATTAAATCAGCTGACTGAGACGTAATGATTCAGGCAAGAGCGGCTGCTGGACGTCAGCATGCCGGGGGAAATTTTGAAGGTTCTTTTACAAATCGGATATTGTGTTTTGTGTCTTTTTCCCTAGAAATGTCAATAGAGATGAGAAAATAAGCCCCAGCTGTCGCTGTCATGGCAATAACTGCTGTCTCTCCTCTACAAAAGAACATCAAAATGAATTTTCACGATGTTTAATGTTCAGAATAAATACAGTAGAGAGAGAAGACAACTCTGATTTCTTTTACGGATAAAAACACAGAGTTTTGTCCTGTATTGAATGGTGTTAAAGTGCTCATTGCACGTTATATTTCCAGGTCTAGTATTTCTAGTATCTAGTATCTATGATTGACGACTAGCTCGACTACAAGTCTTGATCCTTGCAGTCCTCAATTGTAGGATTTAAATGTCCGCAGTCTCGATTTCTTTTCTTTTTTTTTTATCCCAATCACATTTAAATGACAATTAAAAAGAGATTCTGTTCGCTTTTGTAACGGGCTATATCGATTTGCTACGAAAAAGTGAAAACTGTGTTAACATTGTTTCAATCCCATCGGGCGACCTGTGATCAGATGCCACTTGAGCATTGGCGGACCTGAAAAGCAAACGCTTGACCAGAAAAGTGGAAAACAAAAATCTTTTTTGAGAGATAGCCTAACCGTGCTTTTCAAATTCAAAAGGTCAGAAGACATTTTGCTGAAATTGAGTTAATTCATGATTCAATGACGGTTGAAGAAAAGGCTAGCTCCACGTCCTGCAAGGTCAAGCTAGCTTAGGCTTTTGTTTTTTTCCCATCCACAGAAAACGCCAAATACGTCATGACTCGTTTGGACGTTCGATCGGCTCGTCAGCATTTCTCACAATCCCACCGTGACCTGAAATCAATACAACAACCTATAAACACTGGTTTTGACGACAAAATGATACCGGCCCACGTCACAAACTCTCTCATAAGCCTCGGATCAGAACGAGTTGATAAATGCACGGACTTAAAATAAGATACAAAGCCTCGCTGATTTAAAAAAATTAAAAAAGAATCGACTCATGTCTAACCATTCATGTGTCTGGACCGAAGCCGGCTCAAAGCCCTGACTGTAGTAGCTTATTGTTCTCAGCAAGCGCTGCAGTCAACCTTTCATTGGCTCTACTTTTAACATGTTGCTGTTTTGACGTAAATCGACAGGCGGGAGAGGGGGAAAAAAAAAAAAAAAGTGACCCAAAAAGCCTCCGTGGTCCAGCAGCCGCCCGACCGTCCACAGAACAGTGACATTCAGAGCTATTTTTAGAAAAGCTTTTAGTACGCCAGTGGTCTTGAAAGAATACGGGGATTTTTCTGTAGTAGATGATAAGCCATCGTACCTATTCACCATTGTTTGTGACATTCAGAAGAGTGGAGTCGTGAGGAGCACAAAGCAAACTGCTTCGACCCTAAGTGCTCCTCCTCGAGCTACATTTTCCTCTCCGCCCATTCATTTTAATCATTTTTAAAAATGTTTATGGTGCCAAGTCAACTAAAACAACAATAATTACAGGGAAACTGTAAAAAAAAAATATAGATATATTGACAAGAGAAACCTGAAATTGAGTGATTCACCTTCATCACAGTGACATTTTCATAGTCAGGGAAAAATATAAAGAGTTAAATTTCAGTCAGATGCACAATGGCTGGAAGTGACTCCTGGATGCGGTTCTTTCATTGTAGCTCCACGTCACGCGGTGGTGTGACAGTAAACACATGTGCTTCGGGGGAGACCCGTGATAGCGTTCATGGAAGGGGGGGGGAATCCCTGGGTGGGTGGGTCCACGCCGCGTCACGACAGCAGTGAGAGGGAGCAGGTGGTACCCGTCCCTCCACATGAATTATTAACATTTGTCTTTTCATTGGGGGTTTTGTCTGTTCAATCAATGGCTGTCTGGGTTTTTTTTTTAATTTCCCACAATGTCAGAGCTCCAGAAAAAAAAATCATCTTTTTCTTACACGTAATTCCCCTTTTTCTTAGTTAATTTTCCCAGGATGTGTGATTTATTTTTTTCAATTTATTTTATTATTATTATTTTTTTTTTTATCGGGGATTGGATAAACACAGAAACCCAGACAAAGCACACACACACACACACACACACACACACACACACACACACATACACAAATGCACAGGGCTTTGACGTCACCTATTCCTTACACGCTGATTGGCTGAGCGGCCTCCGCCCCTCCCCCCCACCCACCCACCCATCCTCGGACGCAGCGATGATACAGCGCGGCGGTGCAGCGCGGCGGGGGCTGTGCACGTCCACGCGAGGATGGCCCCTCTGCACGGGAATAACACGGGAAGGAGGAAGGAGGGGATTATAAGTCACCCTCCCCGATAGAGGGTGTGTTTTGTTGTTTGTTTTGTTTTCTTTTGCATGTGTGAGAGAGTCTCAGGAGGGGAGGAGGAGGAGGTGACATTTCCATCTCGAGTCCCTCCAGCAGCTGATTTTCCTGCTTTCACCGGTGGAAGCAGGCGGACTGATCCCTTCATGCTGGAGGAGGGGAAAAAGAACAGCTGGACTTTTTAATTTTTTTTAATTAATTTATTTTTATTTCTTTCCACCGTGGATCTAATCTTTCCACGCATATACGGACCCCCGGTACTCATGAGAGGCATCGGGAGAGAGCCGGAGAGCGGCCAGAAGGATGGCTCACTATAAGGATGTTTCTGGCAGGAAGACCTCTTTAAATCTGGTCACTGGATTTTTCCAGTACCTACGAGGTAAGTAGGGCAGCGGCACCCACCGGGGCTCATCTGCGTGGATTTCACTGGAAAGGCGAGGAGGCGGCGGCGGCGGGGGGTGGGTGGTGGTGGTGGGTTCGTGTGTCAGTGGTTCGGAAGCGCGTGTACAACTTTGCAAACGTGTCACGCTTCAGTGGGCATCCCCGTGTGATGAAGCATTTGCCCGTGGGTGAACGTGACGTGTCCGGGGCCGGGATTGTGTTTTCCTTCCGTCAGCACGTGACAGCCCTTCCATATCTCCACGGATGGATGTTTTGAAAATGGCCACTGCGTGCAGGGTGCAGCAAAACGGACACTGCCGTGCGGAGTCCTCGCCTATCTCCAGCGCCACTCGTGCACAAGAAGTGTGTTTTATTGTTACCCACCCACGCTGCATAATGCACGAGGCAGCATCGTGGCTGCATGTATTGACGGGGCCACCAAAGAGATGTGTGTGTGTGTGTGTGTGGGGGGGGGGGGGGGGCCCTCAACAATCATCCATGTTTTTTGTGGGC
>CAAKHD010006784.1:12845-43508 GCA_901007705.1 Fistularia tabacaria
GAAACGGGTGGGTGGGGCGGGGGGGAGGGGGGGCGAGGGAGTAACGGAAAAGGCTGGATTGTGTAGGGCCAGGCGGGGGGGGGGGGGGGGTGTGGGGGGGGGGGGTATGTGGTTGTGATTGGGCAGGATTTTTCATCCACACCAGTTCAGTAAATCTCCTGGAATGACCTCCTCTCCAGAGAGCACATGTCTGGGGCGTCATGGTGACCGGGCTGGGTTCCAGCCCGTCGCAGACGTGGTCCAGGTGCTTGCTGCAGGGCTGCTGCAATGCAACTTGACGTCCCACAGGCTGCCTCGGGGTGGGTGGGTGTGGGGGTTCATTCATTCTGAGCTACAGTTGGAGTACGATAGCTCATGCATTTTAGATGCCTGTGCAAGAAAAGCAACGACTCCGCCGGAGAGGCGTGGTGATGCGTGGAAGTAACCTCAGATCGCGACGGTCGCTGAGGGGAATACATTGTGACGAGGTGGACAAATGAGACACCCGGACGCCGTCGGAGGGCCGAAACCGACGATCGCAGAAAAGCAATGTGTGACATCCATCCATCCATCCGTCCGTCTGACGTCTGACGTCTGACGCTGACCCTGCACCCTGGACTGGTGGCCGGTCAATGGACCACGTGGACGGACAGACAACCATGAGGGGCAGTTTTCCCGATTTTTAACCCGCTGCATGTTTTTGGACGGTGGGAGGAAACTGGAGGAAACCCCCTCGCGGACACGGGGGGTTGGGGGACACGCAAACTCCACACGGAGAGGTCCCCTTTTCGGGGCCCGAACCGGGGTTCCTTCGTGCCGAAGCGCTAACCGCCGCGCCGCACCGCCTCGACCTCATGCGGCCCGGACGGGGACGCCCGATGGGCCGTAAAATGCCCCGGTTCCGGTCCAGATAAGCACATGTCGGATTTCTAACGCAAAAAAGAAGATTTTTTTTTTCTCGTTCAATTTTGAATTTGCTACAGCATCGCTAATGTCATCATAATAGTAATTAATTTGTTAAATATACTTTCTATGTATATTTTGGGGAGTCCTTTTTGATTTGTTTTTTTTAAATTCATTTTTCATTAATTTTTGATACATTTAAGCAATTTTTCTTTGAAAAAATTATTTTTTTTTAAATTTATAAACTCAAATGTTTTTATTTGAGAAGTTAATTAGAAAAAGATATGGTCAAATATCAATCTGAAAACAGTCATATCTTTGGATGCGAGGTGTATTTTCATCTGCAAGCCCTGATATTCGTGTCATTTCTCTTATTGCTAAGATTTTGTTTTGTTTCAGGCTGGTCACGTTTTTTCTTTTTTTTAATTTCATTTTATTTCTTATTCAGTTGAGTATCACAATCCTGCGTGAACTCGTCTCGGTCTCTAGACTTCACTGATATTGACGCCGCGTTCTTCTGTGACCCCGCTGGTTTTGTTGCTCCCCCCCCCCACCCCCTCGTTGTGTATCTGCTGTCGCACTGAAGTTTCTCTGATGTAGAACTGTCACCTCGAACACCTCTAGTTCTCCCCACTGACAGCCCTCACAGCTCCCTTCCAGTATTCACAGACTGACCAAAGAACTATGATAAATCTTTGCAGTCCGTCCGGCCTGCAGACAAATGCTGATCTGAAGTGGCGTTAAAGTTGCATTATTCAGGAATGACTGTACGATCTGAGGTTGCACGGCAAAAAAAACCAACAAAACACAGATTATTATTTGACTATTACTATTTGAATCGGGTTACAGATCAGATTCGACAGGTCAGAAAGAGCTTTTCATCACCTTTGAGAATAAAAACCAACCGGTTTTAGCACACGCTGTGTCAAGTCCGAGCTGTGTCATCCGGCCCGCTCTGAATTTTTGTTGTATGCCTTTTATTTTCAGATGAACAAGAGGCAGTCCAGAAGAGGACCTTCACAAAATGGATCAACTCTCATCTAGCGAAGGTAGGGAGGGATTTCTGTTCTTCAGGTACTTTGTTAAGATACTTTCCATGGGTTTTGAAACGACCAGGCTCGCATGAAACACATCCTGTTGCAGTGGTTGCCATAAAAAGCTTTGTCATACAGGTATGACGGCATTGGGTGGGATTAAAAAAAGAACGTCCCTGCAGTTAATGGTGAATAATGACAGAATTTATTTTTACAATGACCCCCCTTTTACCGTCCTGTGATCCAGAGAGGAGCACTGCTGGAAAGGTCGCGGCTGAAGTGGCCGCTTCCTTGCTTTTGCAGAAAGACAGTGGCAATTATCTCTGCCTGCTTCTTTATAGAAGCATATCTGCGGTTGGGTTTTTTAAGAATATAACCAAGGTCATTCGTAAATGTTCATTTGTTTGATCTGTCCTTATACCTCAACGGGTGTCCATCAGTGTCCCCTTTATCGCTCCGTCTCTATCTCATTAACTGCTGCTGTGTCATTCATACATTTAGATGAAGGAGAACAAAATATAGCTCAAATTCCAGTGTATAATTAGCCTGTTCGTGCAGGATTTATAGCTAAACAACTTCCCGGCACATAAATGACGTCTTAAAATAGCCATATTTCAGCGGTGTAAGTGAAACCCTGATCCCTGACTCATGCGGGGCATCGACGAGGGGATGCGGATAATGATGGAGCAGATGCGAAAACATGAACCGCGCGTGCATCGCTGTGATCTGGGTATAAAAACCTGTGAATCCATCAGCTTCGTTCCATTGATTGTTGCCCTTCTAAAGTTGACATTATATCAACGTTGGATTGTTTTCGTGGACATATGGCAGCATTATGAACTCACGCTGAAGGTGTTGTATTTATTCATTGTCTATTAGTTGTTTGCACGTCAGCCTGTACGTGAGTGTCCGTGCAAGTGTGTATGTATGTGTGTGTGTGTGTGTGTGTGTGTGTGTATACGTGCGCCAACAGAACTGGCAGGGAAAGTGATGCAGTATGCAGATGGAGAACAAGAGGGTGAGGACAGTTCCCTGCAGGCAGACGCCTGCTTCTTAGGTTCAAGCATGTAAATGACACAAAAATAGCACATGTTCAGATGCGGTGGTGCAGCAGACACCGTGACACGACAATAACAAAGCCCGCAGTGGATTATTTACGCGTTATAAATCTGACCAAAATGAAGAAGAAACCCATTGTCGGGATTTTCTCATGTTCTCAGTTTAGGTTGAACTGAATCGAAGCAAACTGGACTCGACCGTCAAAACACGAAGATCGCTTTGAAAAAAAACAAAAACCCTACAAACGGAAGATCCTTCGAATGAAGAAGCCTCCCCTCAATAGCAGCAACATGGTTCCTGGCAGCAAGATGAATCTCCTGATCTCGCTTTCATTTCAGTCTGCAAATCTGTCTGGTTTCCGCTCCCATCCGGTTTGATATTCACCGGGTGAATGAAAGCCCAGCACATCGGCCAGCTTTTAGGTGCATTTCATTTGAGGTTACTTTTGTGTATTTGCCCCTCTTCCTTTCACTCTGATTGGTTTTTTCAGTCGACGCCGCCGCGGCGTCACTCTCTCCGTGCCCCCGAATGCGATCACCCGCTTTGCAACATCACCCTCAGGACAAGACCTCTCCTGCGTTGAGAATTGCATCCCCCACTTGCATCAGCAATGGACGAGTAAAATAAAATAAAATAAAATACATGGAATTCAGCAGCCTTACAGTACTGCGGTTAAGTTAAGCAGAAGATTATCCCACCGTGACTCCATATGCTAAGATGTTTTTCAGCCTGTATTTCTAGTGACTGTTTTAAGATGCAGCCCTGCTGTCCTCACCACACTCTGCAGTACAATTCATGCCTTTTTTTTTTTTTTTTTTCCCTTCGCTTCGATTTACCGTGACGGCGCTCTTTAATTTCAGTCGGAGCTCCATTGACTCATCTGAAAAGGTCTTAAATCCCAGAGGCCTTAAGCTGTAGGCCACCTGAACACGTCCACGTGTGAATTTACAATGACTTGCCCTTGACTCAACCCCCGCCGTCAGCTGCAGATGACGCAGCAGAGTTCACCGATGCTCAACCTGGAGCCGGATAAAGCGCCGCGGCTTGGACGGGCGTCCGTCGTGCCCGCCGCCGTTCAAAAACCCGGCACCTAATACGCTCGAAGAATCTCTTCGTGCGGTAACTCGATGCAGAGCATCTCTCCGGGAGGAGTGTTTATAATTCATGCGCCGGGCCACTCTCTCTGCATACTAATAGGTCTATTAGGATTATGCCAGATCATGAACCAGCTCTCACACTGTCACTTTGAAATTGCGTCTGCTCTTGTCAGGCGAGATTGGCCCCTTTAAACTTTTGTTTTTTTTCCTCCACATGTTTCTGTGCACTAAAAATGGCATGCGTTCATAAAGTGCCCCGGTTCCGGTCCAGATAAGCACATGTCGGATTTCTAACGCAGAAAAGAAGATTTTTTTTCCCGTTCAATGTGGAGTTTGATACAGCATCGCTAATGTCATCATAACAGTAATTCATTTGCTAAATATACTTTCTATTTATATTTTGGGGATTCCTTTGATTAATTTTTAAACATTCATTTTTCATTAATTTTTGATGCTTTTAAAGCAATTTTTCTTTGAAAAAAATGATTTTTTTTAAATTTATAAACTCAAATGTTTTTATTTGAGAAGTTAATTAGAAAAAGATATGGTCAAATATCAATCTGAAAGCAGTCATATTTTTGGATGAACGGTGTATTTTCATCTGCAAGCCCTGATACTCGTTTCATTTCTCTTATTGCTAAGATTTTGTTTTTTTTCAGGGGGGTCACATGTTTTTTAATTTTTTTTTATTTCATTTTATTTCTTATTTAGTCGAGTATCTGAATCCTGCGTGAACTTGTCTCGGTCTCTAGACTTCACTTATATTGACGCCGCGTTCTTCTGTGACCCCGCTGGGTTTTTTGTTCCCCCCCTCATTCATTTTATCTCTGTTTTATTTTTGTGCTGAGTGATGATGAATAAATGTTTTGTCTCTGTTTTTTAAAGGGAGAAAGTTGTGTGTTATCTAGGTTTCTAACTTTCCCCTTCTCCATCTTTTCCTGCCTTTGTGTCCATTTCCTGTGACAACATACGACTTTTCCACTAATTTTCAATGTTTCCACTCACTGGGTCTCATGTGACTCTTTTGCTTAGGTCATTTTTTACAGGGTGATAAATGGGTGAAAAACAGCTATTATCACTATATTGGCATATCCCATAACATCTGCAGAGGTATGGAAAAGCACACAATAGCCTCAGTGCATAAATAAACATTACATTGTACATTGGCAGCATAATGAGGACTTCATTCTTTTCACTTTTATTTAAATGCTTGTGAAAGCATCATTCGATAATATCTTTCATATCGGCATCATTCGACCTGTCATTTGAGTAATTATCTGTTTTTCAATATGTCTTTTTTTTCCCCTCAAATTTCTTGCAGCTTTTTAGACTGCCTGTTGATTTTCTCCCCTATCTTGCTGATTTTCAGGCAGTTTCACTGACCCTGTAACATTACGAAATTCCAATTTACTCCTGGAAATTTCCTCATCGTCTGGAAAACACGCCAGTGAATTTGCTGATGTAAAACCAGCGGAAAGATCTTGTACCAGAAAGTGATCAGTGGCAGACTTTTTATGTATCTTCGTTTCCATAATTCACCCCCAAATTAAGAAAAAATAAATCAGACACCGTATTAAAGCTACATCGTATGTGCACATATATGTATTTATATATGTGTGCGTGTGTGTGTATATAAATATATCTATATACTGCTCAAAATATTTAAGATAAGATAAGATAAGATAAGATAAGATAAGATAAGATAAGATAAGATAAGATAAGATAAGATAAGATAAGATAAGATAAGATAAGATAAGATAAGATAAGATAAGATAAGATAAGATAAGATAAGATGAGATAAGATAAGATAATACTTTATTGATCCCCATAGGGGAAATTTGGGTGTTGCAGCAGCAAGATTAGAGGGAAAACAAACCAAAAAAAAAAACAGCAAAGATAAATACACTCACATGACAGTGCAAAAACATATGCATATGCACATAAGTCACCATACATTCCACACACACGTATACATACATTTTTACACACATACCCATAGCTACATAAATATATATATATACACAATATACACAATAAACACATACACATATATACATACAGATTTACACATAGATAGCAGAAAATAACATTTGAGAAACACTTGGAAAACACATCAGATCTAAATGGGGGGGGGTAATCTTGGATATCTTGTGATGTATTAGTAGTGAATGGATGTCACATAATTAGATGGGAATGAAAAGGATCACCCGAGAGCGGTGGTTCTCAACCTGGGTTCGATCGAACCCCAGGGGTTCGGCGGAGGTCAACGCATGAACCCCAGTAGCATTTAAATCGCTCAAAAAAACTTTACCTTCCTCTGAGTAGCGCGTGAAAAAAATATACGACAAACATTTTATGGGTCGAAAAGAATCCAATTTATTTTTTATGAGCGATTTTTTTAATTTATTCAGAGTTCTGTTTTTTAAAGAAAATATATATTTTTTTTAACCCATAAATGAACAATCAGCCTTTTTGCAGCCCCGCTGTATTTACCTGTGTATGGAATTTGAAATAATCACATTTTATTTCTCCTATTAAGAAGGTTTGGGTGAATGCGATTATGAAACATCTCCAACAAGGTTAAGAACCACTGCCCTAGAGAGAGGGGTCAGTCAAAGACACCCCGAAAATGAAAGTGAAAGAATGACGCGGCACGGCCTATTTTCATTTTCCTATTTCCAGCAGGTCTATTTTCCCAAAATGTCATGGTAAAAACTGCAGATGATTCTCGGTAGTTTATCCCCCGCCTGCTTGCATGCAGGCCTGACAGTGTGTGGGAATGCCCTTCATGAGGAGGCGGATGTTGTCCAGGGAGATCTCCTCCCGGATCTGGACCGGGGATTCACTGAGCTCCTGGACGGTTCCAAGAGCGTGGAGGAGATTCCAGGAGACGGGTAGTTACTCCAGGAGAGCCGCACGGGGCCACGGAAGGTCCTTAAACCCCCGGCAGGATCGTTAATGGCACCCTGACTGCGATTAGGTATCGGGATGAAATCCTCGGAGCCGTTGTCAGAACCGACGCTGGTGCAGAGGGATCTGGGTTCCACCTGGTTCACGACAATGCCCGACCTCATGTGGCTGGAGTATGCAGAAGAGCTCGAGGAGGATGAAGGAATTGATACTATTGACTAACCCTCCACCCCACCCACCTTCACCTGACCTACACACAACAAAAGACCTCTGGGACGTTGTGTTTTGGTCCATTCGGGCGCCACCGCGTTGCTCCTCAGACTGTCCAGGAGCTCAGTGATGCCACGGTCCAGATGTGGGAGGAGAAGGACGCCATCTGTCGTCTCGTGAGGAGCGTTCCCCGACATCGTCAGGCCTGCATACAAGCGCGTAGGGCCCACACCAACTACCGAGTATCCTTTCGAGTTACTGCGATGACATTTAGGCAAAAATGGACCCGTCCGTCTGCTGCATCATTTTTTTCATTTTCATTTTTGGGATGTCCTTCGTTCACTCATCTCAAGGGTGATCGTTTTCATTTCCATCAGATTATGACGCATCCTTTTGTTACTAATACATCACCTAATCATGATCAGGAAAGAGATCCAAGACTGTGTTTCCCCCATTTAGATCCAATGTGTTTTCAAAGTGTTCCTCTAATATATCATAATATATGTATAAAGTTTCATTGCATTCTCTCAGAGTGGAATACCAATAAAAATCATTGAATATATCCATATATATATATGGGTATATTCAAGGATTCAAGGATGTTTATTGTTATTTGGCTCAGAGAGAATGCAATGAAACTTGTTTCCTTCGACCCAGTGGACAGCCAGTAGCAGCGAAACCAGATATCTTGAGATAAGAGATAAAATGTGGATGAGATATTCGCAGTAGACGGAAAAAAATGACGAATAAAACACAACTCCACGACCAAATAGATGGGAAATAATCCAAAATGAGCGTTGGTTTATGAATAACATCGACATAAGTGAAGGTGCTTTGGACATACAAGTCAAGTGTGCAATGCTTGGATTGTGCAAAATTACAATTATATAGATAAATGTTCTGTCAAGCTCTTTCTAAGATGCTTGGAAAACCTTGAAACCATGGTGGAATTACACCTAGCTGTTCTTCTGTGACGGTTGAGTAGAAGTGAGGGCAATGCGAGGGCATACGTCGGACTCTCTGCTTAACTTGCCCCATATAACCACCCAACTGCATCTTGCAAGCGTATGTGGAGTCGTGAACTGGCCTGCATACGGTGCCAAATAAAGAATTCCCATGGTTAGCTTTCCTTTTTAATTACAGATTGATTCCCCTGAATACTTTCACATCTGTGTGATTCCCTCACACCCTTCTGTCTCTGTTTACCACGCGGCGTCACAACGCCGTGGTTTACACGGCTCGGTAAATGCGTTGATGCGATAGCGTGAGACAGAATGGAGTTGGGGTTAAAGGAGTAGCGTTGCCTCGGGACCGGGCGCCGAGCCACCGCCGAGGAAGAGGCACCATCTTTTCAGCTGCAGGGGAGCCGTGCGGTTGTTGGGAACAAGCATCCTTTGCTTTCTCATCTTTCCTGTCAGTGACTCAGAATACAAATGTCCCTCCACTCACTGTTCATTTCGAAGTATCTAATTGCATTCGCTGAGATTTTGTTCTTTTTTTTTTTTCATCGTGACGTTTATGTAACTTAAAGTTCTGTTTTGTGTCTTACAGCATAAACCACCTCTAGAGATTAATGACCTCTTTGAGGACATCAAGGATGGGGTGAAACTCCTGGCTCTTTTGGAAGTGCTGTCTGGCCAAAGATTAGTAAGTTCTTCTCTTGAATCATTTGTGGCAGCGCTGTAAACCCCGTGGATACTTTGGGCCTGATCCACGTCCTAAAGTGTTGTTTTTTTTTTCCCATCTGTAATGGTGCTGTTGTGTGACATACATGTTGGGGAAATCACTCTTTCAGCAAGTTTCGCCCTTGTGTTTCGAAGCTGAGAGTCGGTGTGATTCGGTCTGAAAGGTCGACAGCAACAACAGCAAGCGATGATTAAGACCTGAGGTTCTCAGTCTGTGAAGTAAAAGATACTGTCGACGACACGCGATCCTCTGAAGCGCGAGAAGAATTCAATTAGCGTACTTACATTTAAAGGTGACCTCTGGGAACATTTTGGACCTTTTGCACATTTTCGGGTTATGTCTGGTTGATTTTTGGGGGATTGTGGTGGAATTTTATGTTTGTTTTTTTCCCCTATTCACTCTTGGTGATTCCTGGATGCGACTTCCCACACCATAATTGCTAAGAATAGCGTTTAATCATTTTCAACCAGTGAGGTGCGGTGAGGTTCATGGCTGGTGAGGCACTGACTTCATGGCAATCAGAATCGGTGGCTCTTTGCAGCCGTTTTATGATCGCTCAGCACAAGAAACCTGTAAAACACATACATTTGTTGGCAAAAAAACACTGTTCATTGGAAAGGTAGTTAATATAGCAAAAGCCGTGAAACATTTTAATAGTGACGTACAGAGACACAGCAATCAGTATTTGAACAGTGAATGTGAAGGTCCGGCGATTTTGAATTGAAAAAAAAACCAATCTAAAACTGGTGAAATGAAATGAAAAATACTTTTAGATAATCATTTAAACATTTATATAACCTTTTAAATATAACCCTTTTCTTCTTCTTTTTAATTTGACATTTTTTTCTTTCCGAGATTGGCAAGTGAGGCACGGCTTCTGCTGCCTCCCCCTGACTGCACGTCACTGTCTTCAACCAAAATTGTCGGTTTTATTTGAAATGTCTTGCTAATAATTAGCTTTGTCATTTAACTGTGGCGTATTCAGGAAATACATTTTCTCAAAATGTTCATTTCCGGAACATTGCAGTGCATGATAATGTGCATCAAACCCATCAGTCATCCATCAGATCACATTGTTGGGCAGCGGTCGATGTGTCTTCAGTCCTTGCTAATGATTCAAGATCAACTTAGCGGTTTGAAAGAAATCATGTGTTTGAGTGACCTGTCATAAACCAGCAGTGGTGGAGGTTTACACGCAGGAGTCTTAGAAACAAGAAGTCTGATTGACAGAGATATCAGTCAACTGCTGACACCAGATAAGCAGCAGGTCTGATTCAGGTGGGACACCTCAACTGCATCTAGCAGTTGCCATAGTGATGCTAGCGGCTCAGGTTACACTGAATGACACAAGGATTCATCTAACTCGGGGTTCAATCATTGGGGATCTAATATGAGAATTACAGCAAATTAAAAAAGGGGTAAACCCTGAAAAGTTTTCGTATCATTTGACATCCAGAAGTTTCTTACTTCACCTTTGGATCTTGATAATAACACTTTGTGAGAGAAATCAGACCTGCGCCAGAAAGATTGCATGAAAAGTGAAACTTTCGCTCATCCCCTTCCACTTTCTGAACACTCGCTAAACTGGAAGTTCGCTCTCGTCAAAGCACTAACAAGAGATGATCCGCCCTCCGATTCAGACCCGCTCCAAAATCGAATGGGCTTTTGCTCGGATGATGCCTCACACCTCGCAACGTTATGTAATGCCCCCGACATACTTATTTGCGAAACGCAGCCTTGTCCTCACCTCAGATGCAAAACAAGAGGGCTGTTGATTTTCAGTTGCTCATAATATGTATGGTTGCAGTCAGTGATTAGCCTTGAAATGAAAAAATGAGATTGTAATTTTAATTTTCTTATTCACTTTGCTTGAATTATTGGATTCTTCTTTTCCTCTGGGCTTTTACCTTCAGGGGTCGCTGCAGCGAATAACCCTTCTCCATCTCACCCTGTTCTCTGTAACATCCTCTCTCACACCAACTACCTTCATATCCTCTCTCACTACCTCCATAAATCTTCTCTCTGGTCTTCATCTAGACCTCCAATTCCAGCATCCGTCTACCAATATATCCACTATCCCTCCTCTGTCCATCACCCAACCATCTTCTCTGAACTTCTCTCCAAAACATCTAACATGTGCCGTCCCTCTGAAGGACTCATTCCTGATCCTCTCCATCCTGGTCACTCCCAAAGAGAACCTCCACATCTTCATCTCTGCCACCTCCAGCTCTGCCTCCTGTCTTTTCTCCAAACCACCCATCATCTCTGCTCTCACCACTGTCTCCTCCACCTTTCCTTTCCTTCTGGCTGATGTTCTTCTATCTCAAAGAACCCCTGACACTTTTCTCCACCCATTCCAATCTGCTTGAACCTGTTTCCTCACCTCTTTTCCACACTCTCCATTGCTCTGGACTGTTGATCCTAAACTACTTGAAATCCTCCAACTTCTTGATCTCCACTCCCTGTAGCCTGACCTTCATTCCTCTCCTTTCCAGAGCATACCTTCACCTCCAACCTCTCAAGATTTTCCTGCTCTCACTTAACATCACAATGTCATCTGCAAACAGCTTGAATTATTGGATTAATCATGGTTAAGCGAGGGACTGTTTACCAGCATCTGAAAAAGCTTTTTATTTTTCTTTGTGGGCTCAAATAAAGATGCATTATGTTTCCTCAGATTAGTAGTGTGTTTTTACAAGGATTCATATCAGCCTCTATATGATCCCATTATAATCCAATTCCCTAAGCGGCATTGGCTTTATTTCCATGAAATAAAGAGAGAGAACTTCTGCCGTCCGGTTGAATGAGATGGGGCTGATGATGCTGAAGGAGATTGTTGCAAAGTAGAGAAGCTACGGAATTTGGGACGCTGTTGTTGTTGTTGCCGCGGACATTCACTGATGAATCAACGCTCTGGCAAGGTCATGAATTAGATCTAAGAGTCTGTTGGCTCGCCAGCTCCTGCTTGTCCCTTCATGACACGCATACTGACACACACACACACACACACACACACACACACACACACACACACACACACACACACACACACACACACACACACACATTGGCTGAGGGATATAGTGATCAGACCTGTCTTTACTCAAACTGCCATGCTGACTATGAGGCGTTTATTGAGGCAGAACATGTGATGCTTTCATTAATTTCCTTTGGGGTTGCAGCTCTGATTGTTTACATTAGCTAAAAATCCATACAAAGGGTTTTTCGAGGATAGAATCATGATAGAATCTGTGACTTCAGAAATCACCGTTTAAAGCAATGCAAAAAAAAAAAATCAATACTGATGCGTGGAGCCTTTAAAAAAAACAAAACAAAGGAAACGAAACAAAAACCAACAACTTTCGACCAAGCAACAATGAGCACTTACGGAATAAACCCAGAGGCCTGCTGAAACCAGAACCCACTGCTACATGGAGATATGAGGAAAAGAATATTTACAAAACAACAGGTGGAAAACACTGAACTGTGACAGAATTGTAAATAATAAGATAAAAAAGGAAACAGGTAAAAATCAGTATATGAGCAAAAAAGAGAAATGTATAGCAATATTGATAAACAGGGAAAATATATTCGTATCGAGGGCTGAATGAATGTTGGACATGATTATTAATTTCTTCAATAGCTTTGTAACTCGCATCATTGGTTATAAAAGTGTCATTCCCCCATTCATTGCTCTGGTTTCATGTGATGTCATCATTTTCCACAGGAAGTACATGATTGAAACTCTTTAGTTTCATATTTATAGATTTTTTTTTTAAATCCCAAATTGTAATGATTTGATTTTTAACGCCTGTGAAAAAGCCTGCGAACAAAAAGTCATTCCAAGCCGATATTGCTAATGATAAAGACGGGATTTTTTTCTGTCTTCGTCACCCAGCCCAGTATGTATTGTATGTGTATATTGAGGCAGCCAAAACTAAAAAACATTGTTTTTTGTTTTTTTTTCTTCTCGCTCCTTTACCTTTCCTGTCCGCCTGCAGCCATCTGAACAAGGCCGTCAGCTGAAAAGGATCCACTGGGTCTCCAACATCGGCACTGCGCTTAAATTCCTCGAAGGTCGGAAGGTAAGTCGCCCCTTTATGATTCTTTACCACTGCCAAAAAAAAACAACATGTCAGGCGGAAAAAAAAAAAATAAATGTTTTGCATAGAGTTAAGAAGGCATGATGACCAAAACGTGGCTTGTTACCCACAACGTGCTCAGCCTTCGGATGAGCGGCAGCCCGAAATATGACTGCTCGGTTACATAACTCTTCTCTAAAATCCTGCGGCTGCATGAAGTCCGTGTCCCACTTTTCTCCGGGCTCCCCGAGGACCGAGACTTACATTGTTGTGATCTCTCTCCCATCACGCGTGCCTTCAGTCTGTATACCGAGGATCTCCGGTCAGTCTCCGCTAAACGCCCTGTGTGATCGCAAACTGTATGCATTCCTTTTCACTTGACGCACTACTGAATGCTTGGACGCGGCGGCTGCTCTGTTTTCGATCCATGCTGCCATTCCCGCTCCGCTAATGACGTGCATTTTGATGAGAATACTGGTTTCTAAATGTGTCTTGCTATCTGTGATTGTCAACGAGTCCCCTCCGAAATACTCGATGTCATGGATGGAGGCGCCTCTGAAGCACGGTTTGCAGTGAGGTGGCAGATATGCTTTTCCCGGTTGAACACAGTTGTGCATCTCAGGAACTTTTGTGTTCTCTCTCTCTCTCTCTCTCTCTCTCTCTCCCCGGGTCACTTCTCTCTGTGGCTGCTCCTCTCGTCCTCGTGTGGCTGCTCAGACAATCCATTATCGCAGCACTTGCCTGCATCAAAGACACAACTTTGATGGCTGTGAGCAAATTAAAAGCCTGCGCTGCTCCTGGAGTAGAAATGTGAAGCCTGAGGAGCGATTGGACTGCTCCCGTGGCGTTGGGATGAGGCTTGGTTTCCAGGATTGATTAACGCTTGGCTTGTGTTTTCAGATCAAACTTGTTAACATTCACGCCACCGACATCGCAGACGGACGACCGTCAATCGTCCTCGGCTTGATATGGACCGTCATCCTGTACTTCCAGGTATCCCCTCATTTCTCGGTGCAACAGCAAAAACCCCCGGAAGAGTTAACTTTGT
Organism: Fistularia tabacaria; assembly: GCA_901007705.1. Classification (NCBI taxonomy): domain Eukaryota; kingdom Metazoa; phylum Chordata; class Actinopteri; order Syngnathiformes; family Fistulariidae; genus Fistularia; species Fistularia tabacaria. The sequence continues at coordinate 26,854 of CAAKHD010006784.1, forward strand.
GATCTGGTTTGGAAACTCAGCCAGACAAAGAGCCCACCTTTGAATAGCACCGAACTGACAGGTTCATGGAGAAGTTCAATTTTCCTGACTTGTGACAGGAAGTAGCAATGTACTCACGCTCTGTAACTCAGGCTCTGTAACATCTGCGTTCTACGGCACCGCAAACTTTTCCACCTCGCACTTTTATCTCTACGACATGTCGTTATTGTTGCTTCTTGTCCCGGTTCTCTCATTTATTCCACCCCTTTTTAGCCTCTCGTACACAAACCGTTCCAATCGTTTTTTTTTTTTTTGCCCTGTTTGTCCGCTTTTTCCTCTTTTGTTTTTATTGTTTTGTTTTATGCCTCGCTCAGATTGAGGAGTTAACCAGCAACCTGCCAGCCCTCCAGGCTCTGTCCAACAGCAATTCCTCGGTGGAAAGCCTCGCTAGCTCTGAAACCGGAAGCCCCCCCATGAAGAGAAAGGTGGTTAAGTTTCAGGGCAACGCCAAGAGGGCGCTGCTCCGATGGGTGCAGTTCACTGCAGCAAAGTACGTTGCGTATGGACCTATTTTTATTTCCCACTAAATCAATTCCAATGAGTATTCATGGAGCTCTGTGTATTGTGTTTATCCTGAAGAAGGGCGGTTCGTGAGGTATTTGCTGCACTCATCAGATCTGGAACTCCGCTAAAACTTTCTCGAGGCTTAACGCCTCCGTTTCTATCTTCCAGGCAGCATGGAATCGAAGTGAAGGACTTCGGTCCCAGCTGGCGAAACGGTGTGGCCTTTCAGTCGGTGGTGCACGCCATCAGGCCAGACCTGGTGGATATGGACTTAGTGCACAAAAGGGGCAACAGGGAGAACTTGGAGGACGCTTTTTCACTCGCCGAAAATGAGCTGGGCATTCCTCGTTTGCTGGATCCAGGAGGTAACGTCCATCGACCGCGAAGCACCGAGGGTTCCGCAGTACCGGAGCTAGGATGGAGCATTTGTCATTTTGCGTGTTTTTTTTCAAGGTTGTCGTTTTTAAATTTGTATTCCAAATGGATTTTCTAAAAGTTAAATGCCGCAGCTTATTCTACAGTGGACACTTTATGTATTAAAATCCCCCCGGCCGGCCGTTCGGGACCGCCTGATCGTTTCAATCCGCGTTGTTTCCGGACCCCCGTCCTTCGAGAGCAGCGGTACGAGGCTTCCCATGTGAGGCCGGAAACCAGCAGCTCCGTCACAAGGCAACGACTGATTTCCTGAACGATCGGGTCAAAGACGAGATGGTGAAATTAGGTGCAAATAATTAGCTGTCGGCCGCGGAGAGACGAGCGCTCCCGATTCCGCTATCAAAAAAAAAAAAGAAAAAGGAAAGTTATCATCTCCTGCTTCATTTTCAGTATTCAGTCATTTTCACATTGACGGGATTGTTTTTTTTTTGGGGGGGGGGGAGACCGTGTTGTGATGAGCCCATTTTCTTGCTGCGTCTCTCTGCAGACGTGGACGTGGACAAGCCCGATGAGAAATCCATCATGACCTACGTGGCTCAGTTCCTCAAGCACTACCCGAACCCTCACCACTCTGAAACCGATGGGCTGCAACACGAGGTACGTCGTATCGGAAGTGTTCAATCCACATCGAGTTCATCTCGGAAAGTCAGACGTTTTTTTGTTTTTTTTTTGGGAGGGTAAAAACGTTCCTGTCAGATTCCGACTGAAAGGGGTTTTTGGTGAAGATTTCAATGAGGAATTTTCTTTGTTGTCACTCTCTTAAGTCTTAGTGCCCTTTAAATTTTGTTCCGGGGTCTCATGCATGTCGGACGGATGTCACATTGGGTCATGAAAATCAGGTTGACCTTCCTTTTTTTTTTAACTTAAAAACGAACAAAGAATGTTTCAAAATAAAATGTTATTATTATTATTTTTTTTCATATCAACATCCCGACTTACCAGAGACACTAGATTTTGGTTTTGTTAACTAAACAACTTTGAATCAGCACAATACCACCATCAGCTGATGCCATTATCAAAATCACAGGGTTGACATTTGTCCCCCTGCGTGGAGATGCTGGACAGATCTGATTTTTCTCAAATGAAATAATGATCTGTTGAGTTTTGATTGGCCAAAATAGACACTGACGTTTCTGAGAAAGTACAACAAAGTTATGGGCCTCATTTTTTGCCATTTAAATTCTGGAAAAAAAAAAAAAAAAAGGAACTGAGCCCAGTGCAGGCAGGGATTCTAACAACAATAAAAATTTCATGAAACCCGGTGTTAAACATGTTGAAAATGCTTACGTGTACATGTGTGATCCCATCACTTTCTGTTTCTTTGCCATTTCACAAAAAGCTGTAATTGATAGAAAACAAAAAAATCATTGCATGAACACAGCAAGAAAAAAAACCAGCGGATCGATTTTATCCATCTTCACTCATTGAACCTCTCCATCGATCATTTTTTTTTTCTTTTTTTTTTTTTGTGTGCACATGAAGCTGCTTCTTGGCTCGGCGCTCCAGGTGAGGGTTGGGGGGGTCACGGCGCTGCATGCTTCCGTTTTCTCCCGACTGTTTTCCTGTCAGTCCTCTGCCCCGTTTCCTTTTATATTTTGCTCACTGTTCCTCGCGCCTCTAATGCCTTTTGATGTGTTTGCATCTCTCTGTGTGCTTTGCTGCTTTCCCGGATAGTTTGCTCCCCAAGATATAGAGCAAATGCTTGAGGTATGTTTACCATAAATTAATCAGACTTCGGAGGGAGACATCGCCGCCCATATTTTCTAAATACCGCAACAGGTTCACACCTGTAAACTTTTAACGGTGTCTTTTCCCCCCTGTCCAATCTTACTTTCTGGAATGTTCATTTTGCTCCTCAACATTTTGTCACGCGGACCGAGGGGGGGGAAAAAAAGAAAAAAAGCCTTATTTACTTTTATAATTCTAATTTGGGTGTTTACTGATTGTGACAGCGGGAGGAGAGGAAGCTGCTCAGAGAGCTGAAGGTGTTTTTGGAGCAGCTGGAGAGAGATGTGCTGAGAGCTCAGGGAGCAGAGGGAAACCTCACCGACAAATATCAGGTACACCAGGGGCCCGAGGGGTCTGCCGACGTATTCACCGTGCATTTCGTTGCGTCTCCACAAACAAATTCATCAACTCTATTGCATTTGCATTCACTCTTGCAGGCATTCAAGAGCTTCCGAGTCCAATTTGAGATGAAGAAAAAGCAAACGGATCCCCTGCTGCAGCCGGTCCAGCGGGACGGCAAGCTGTCGGTGGACCAAGCCCTGGTGAAACAGGCCTGGGACCGCGTGTCCGCCAGGGTGACTGCGATTCCGCTCCTGCATAACATGAATGGCTCATCGTCAAACCGCGGACAAAAAACCACGTCAGATGAAGCCAAAAACGATTCGATCCGCGGAACGATGTTGCGCTTTCCCCGCTGGCAAATTCGCAGCAAAAGCTACTGTGATGGTGAAAAAAAAGGGGTCACGGTTTTTCCCTTTTCACTCTCTGCTGGTGAAAGTTCAGACCTTTGAGTAAGAGTTTGTTCAAAGGGAGGGGACTGAAACAGACAGGGCTTTGTCCTCTCCCCGGGCAGCCCGTCTAGACTGGCATCAAACTTTTTAGCCTCATTGTTTGTGATCATGGCCACATGTTTTGATCTGCCTGGCTTCCTCTGCGATAGGGTCTTGCTTTTGTGCGCTGTTTTCTCATTGGATGTCAATTGCAGCTGCTGGACTGGCATATCCATCTGGACAAGTCCCTCCCAGGCCCTCTCGGGGTGATCGGAGCCTGGCTTCACAGGGCAGAGATGGCTCTGAGGGAGGACATTCCCATCCAGCACGCTCACGACGAGACAGCCAATATCCTTCACAGAAAACTAGAGCAACACAAGGTGACGGCATCACGCCCGGGAGTCTCAAGGCAACGTCGGAGTCGGGGTTTTTCCGGCTCATGTTTAGTTTCTTCTCCTTTTCAGGAGGTGTTGAAAAACCTGGAATCGCACAGGCAGCCCTTTCAGCAGATCCACAGGGACAGATCTGTGAACGGGGTTCCCGTCCCGCCCGAGCAGCTTCAAGACATGGCTGAACGGTAAGATCTTTCCGCGGTTTACTTTACATATGGAGTTCATGTTTCCCTTCTTTTCGAGGCCTGGGAGCGGACGAGCCGGAACCAAGCTGTACCCCTCTCGTATTAAAGTATTAAACCCGCAGCCCGGCAGAGCCATAAATCTTCCGCATCTCAGCTAATTTCTATGACTAAGTGGTGTCACATTTCCAAATATATATATATTTGTAGGCGGTGCCACCGGAACTCATACAATCCGTCTTCCGCAACAACAGCGTCGGTCAAATACATGAAGCCGGTTTTCCACGTTCTCCTTGCAATTATAGTCACGCCAGTGCTTCCTGTAAATAAATAATCCTTGAACTTCAATATGTGTTGTCATTGTAGCAACGCTAGTATCTCGCCATCGTTCCTCTCTTTGTCCCACCTCATCATCACGATCTCCTTGCGCGTTAAGATTATTAGACTCGCTCCGGACTCAAATCCTGGGATGGTATTTGCGTTTAGATGCATTGAAATTTGAGAGCCTCGGGAGTCAGAAAGGCGGAAAAACCGTATCTAACGCGAATGAGAGAGAAATTAACGGTCCATCGATCTCATTTTCAGGTTCAATTTCGTGTCAACGTCGTCACAAGCCCATTTGATCAAACTGGAATATTGGGAAATCAAGTATCGACTGATGGCGTTTCTCATGTTTGCCGAGTCGAAGCTGAAGTCCTGGATAATTAAATACGGCCGCCGTGACTCGGTGGAACTTCTGCTGCAGAGCTACCTCGTGAGTTCACGCTTTTTCGCCGACTGTTGCCGTGCCCGGCGTTCCATTCCGCTCTTCCACCTCCGCTTTCACATTTGCTCTTCAATTCCAGACGTTCATCGAGGGCCACAGGTTCTTCGAGCAGTACGAGATCATCTCCGCCGCCCTCAAGCAGGCAGCCGAGGCGTACGTCAAATCTGACAGCTCAAGTAAGGCTTTCTTTGTCTTCCGATTCTGTACGATTTAACGTTAGATTTTCAAAGTGTGCTTGGACTTGTAGTGAATGATCTTGTGGTTGATTTCATGTTACAGGGTCTAAGACCTGTAACAAGGGTAAGTCCAAAAGCAGTCTGATAACCTTCAATATGCGGACCTTTGCTTGTGTCCTGAGACTTTTACCGCTTTGCTTTTCCAATATACTTTTTAACCTCTTGATGTGAAAATTAAATCCATTTTTGCACGAGGAACCGACAGTTTCGCTGGAATGCTATGCAGCATGGCCTAACGTAGGACGAACCAATCCGACGCTGTGACGAAAGCGATACGATGGCGACGTTCAGCTAAACTGACAGCCCTTTGACGCTCGCCGTTTGCAGTCGATGAAGCCGAAGGTGTGAACAAATTCATCAGCGATGCCACGGCTCAGTGGAAGAACCTGGCCTTGGAGGTGCGGAGTGTTCGAAGCATGCTGGAGGAGGTGATCTCGAACTGGGAAAAGTACAGCAGCACAGTGGCGGCTCTGCAGGCGTGGCTGGAGGACGCCGAGCAGATGCTCAACCAGTCCGAGAACGCCAAACGCGTAAGTACAAGCACGGGCGCTATCGATGCTTGATGATGACTGCGTTGAAACCTTCTACTCGGAGTCCGAAGCGTACCTGAAGGTTGGCTGAAAGGGGGAGGACCTTTTCTTTTTTTCCCTTTGTCGTTTTAGGATTTCTTCAGGAACCTTTCTCACTGGATCCAGCAGCATATGGACATGAACGACGCCGGGAACTTCCTCATCGAGACCTGCGATGACACCGTCTCACGGGATCTGAAGCAGCAGCTTCTTCTGCTGAACGGGAGATGGAGGGAGCTTTTCGTCCAAGTCAAATATGTTAGTGAATCGATCTCGTCGGAGATCTGAATGCGCAGCCTTTCTCGCGGCGGTCCGACCGAGGCTAAAGCCTGTCTCTCTGTTTTGACGGCAGTACGCTCGGGCGGACGAGGTGGATAAACTGAGGCAAGACTACCAAGAAGGCATTAATGTCCTGAAAATGTTTATGGACGCAACCAATGAGAAGATGAACGCACCCATCCAAGTGTCTTTCCTGAATGTCAGAGCCTTTGTTCAGGACGTCGAGGTAAACTGAACGCGAGCTCATCCTCTGTTCCGGTTTGGCTTTGCATTGGTGCTCATTTGCAATGAATACTCGTCCGCGCGCTTTCAGGAGATCAAGCACAAGGTACCGGCGATGGAGGCCGCTTGCAAGGCGGCGAGTCGTAGCGCTCAGCTGCTGACCAAAGACACCACGCAAGAGGAAGTTTCACATATGACTGCAGTGATGGCCTCCATTAAAGAGCAGCTTAGCAAGGTTTGTCCGTGTCCAGAAATGTTTTCGCCGCCTCGCGTTTCGTTTCGCCATCCTTCGTTTTCTGTGCGCGTCGTGGTCAACTTCACATCGAGAAAGGTATCTACCGCGGGGCGTCCCCGTGCGACACGTGTCGGCGACACGGCGTTGCCGCCAAAATGGAGGTTCATTTCGTGAATCATCGAAGGCGTAACGAACTGCAACCTAAAGGGTTTGGAAGGAAATCAAACCCCTGCCTTAAAGCTGCAAATCTGCTGTGCCTGCACAGGTTATCATTATGGTTGGGTTTGTTGAAATGACATTTATTTTATCTTCAGTGTGACAATGTGGAGACTGCAGTGCCCCTGCTGGTACACGTTGTTAAAGGCTGTTAAACAAGCCATGTTCAGACCAAGACGAATGCAGGATCTGCCGCTTTTTGTCAGATAAACTGCTCTTTTATGACAGAATAGATCAAAACGGCAACTCTAATACCCGACAATTATGGTTCAACGCACCCTGATCACCATGTTTTCCTCTGATCAGGTCAGGGAACGGTGCTTGCCTCTGCTGAGGGAGTCTCAGTCTCTCCTACCTCCGCTTGAAGAGATGGAGAAGAACATCACCGGCTTCTACCAGGCCCTGGAGAAAGCCAGCCACATCACCAGCTCGGCCGACCCAGAGGGACCTCTGGATTTCAAGCAGAAGTGCCAGGTAGCGACGACGAACGTTCCCCCGTTTTATCGGGCGATACACATTGAGCTGAAAACCCTTTGGCTTTGAATCCCGTAGGAGCTTGCCACCTTCACCCACAGCTGTAAGAAGTGCCTCACCGTCATCGAAAGAAATCACCAAACCATCCAGAAGATAATGAACAGCAGCAAAACCCTGCAGCACATGGATATGAGTCTCCTGCAGAAAAGAGTGGCTGAGCTCCAGGCCTCCTCACAGGTTGACATCAGGGCTTATTTCCATTCAATCATTACGTTGATGTGGCTGCCTTGCGGGACATTTGTTCGTCCCCGTTTTCCTTGGACTGAGACGGAATGATGGTTGCATCGCAACGTTGTTCTCTCTCTTGCTATTCACTTTAGCACAACCAATTGGTATCTACGTCGTCTCCAAAATGCATTTAGCGTCGCTTTCTGCTCGGAGTTCGGGTCCAATCAGACAAAATCCCCGGCAAAAAAACAGGCATTGCTCGCAAGTTTTACAGAGTAGGACAATATATTTTGTCACCGTCAGATTGAGTTTGTCGCAATTACGCATCGCAATAATACTTATTTGACGACTTCTGGTCTGGGAGGGTTCGAGGCCCACCAGTGGGATGGGGATTTCCAGCTCTTTAATACCTGCACGGATTACCGATGTGTGTCTATGTCGTGTGTTGTACGTTTTTCCCACATGTCGGCGCGTTCATTGGGTTTTAACGTCCATATTTGAATCTCTGTGTTCGTTCAGGGCATGATAAGGGAATCCACAGAGTGGAGGAAGCGCATGGAGGCAAACAGAAGCCTCATGAAGAGGTTCGATGAGTCACGGATTGAGCTGGAGAAGGTTCTTAAAATGGCCGAGAACTGTCTGACGGAAAGAGGCAACCCAGAGGAGCTGATCAAAAAACATACGGTAAAAGAAAAAAAAAACAAAAAATTTAATTAAAAAAAAAAAATGAAATAAAAATAAATTTAAAAAAAAATTATACATATATATATTTATTTATTTATTTATTTATTATTTCTTTATAAAAATAAACCTTTATAAACCTTTATTTATCTCTGAAAAGCGCATGAAAAAATAAACTGCAAATATTTTGAATGCAACAAATTTTTTATTAGCATTTTTTTAAAATCAAAGCTCTGGTTTTTAAAGAAAATAATATATTTTTTAACCCATCAACGAGAAACCCACTTTTTCTGGGCCCATCGTATATACCTATGCTTTTGAATTTGAAAAAATCACATTTTATTTTCCCTATTAAGACGGGTTGGGTGAATGTGCACATGAAACTGGCGGCGTTCAGTATCCAGTTTGCATCCAGTCTTATAAAACACAAAGAAATGAAACTGCTGCACGTCGTTTTTGTCTGAAACGGCTGTGTTTTGATGATGCATGACAGCGAGGAACAAGCAACAGCCTTAGTCTCAGGTTGTGAAAGCAGGGCAGCTCAGATTTGTCCTTATTTTTAAATGGAGGTTCTGCAATAGACCTCAGTGACTGACATTGAAAGTAATTCCAGACCTTCCCCCTTCCTTATTCTGCACCCTAATTCTTTGCTCATTATTATTCTTTATTGCTTATTTATCTGTGTTGCTTATTCTTTGCTCATTATTTACACCTGTATATTGATAAATATGAATTTTTTTTCAGATTATACTTTATACTTTTACACATCAGAGATTATTTTATTTTACTTCATTTATATTTTATTTTTTATTATTAGCTTGTCGCTGTCTTATCCTTGCACGTGTTGCTGCTGCTGCCGTGAAACAATGTCCCGGTCATGGGATCATTAAAGTCCATCTCATCTCATCTCATCTCATCTCATCTCATTTGATGAACTAAATAAGTTCGGAGGCATCAAAATGAAACCTGTGTAACGTGTGAAACCTTCGGCGCCCCCGCAGGAGTTCTTCGGTCAGCTGGACCAGCAAGTCCTGAATGCGTTCCTAAAGGCTTGTGATGAGCTGACGGACATCTTGCCTGAGCAGGAGCAGCAGGCGCTGCAAGAAACTGTCAGAAAACTGCACAAACAGTGGAAGGTCAGTTCTGCCGGCAGTTACAGTTAAAACTCTGCCAGATGGTACAATTTAAAGGGCGGGATTCTGTGCTTACTTTGTCCTAAAAAGATGTGTTAGATGTGTGATATAGATCTGGTGGAATGATATTTAACTCTGGAACTGCCCCACAACCAAATTCTGCCAAATGTAAATGATTCCAATGTATCCCAACTGTATTTCCGCTTCTCATTGAGCAGGACGTCCAGACGGATTCCCCGGTTCACCTCCTCCGTCTGAAAGTGGAGGTGGAGCGGAGCAAGTTGATGGCGTCGATGCAGGAGTGTCAGGCGGAAGTGACCAGAGAGAACCGCCATCTGGCAAGCATGGGGAGTGAAAGGCTCATCAAGGAGCACAGGGTGAGGGCATTGTGGCCGGCTGATTTTCCTGTATTGATCGCGGGTGTGCGTGTCTATGTGTGTGTGTGTGTGTGTGTGTGTGTGTGTGTGTGTGTGAGAGTGAAATGAGATTCGGTGCTTCCTACCACAGTGGGCAGATTTCGACCTCCTACATCCAAAAATAACCAGAATCAATACGACTATGGTTTCATTCAGCACCATCTCTTCCCAACCGTTTTCCAAATACTAAAAAACAATGATCTTCACAGTTATGTGTATGTTGTCTGACCTGCTATTTAAAAAGTAATACTCATTTCTTTGAGGAATTAAGTAAGCAGTTAAAGCTAGGAACTGTATTTCCCTGTCACGTTACCTGGCGTCACTGCTGCTGAGAGCCACGGGTCCGTCTGTCGGAACCAGCCGCGTCTACATAAATCCGTCAAGCACCGAAAGCATTGAACTTCATAGAGCATCAGAGATTCCCGCCAGAGTACAAACCAGTAAACAAGCGAATTGATCGTCATTGTACAATTTCAAGAGTAAACTTTTGAAATAAAGTTGACAAACCGAACACAGTTAGATGGAGCTGCTACGGAAACCATGTCGCTCGTCTTCAGGGGTTGTCGTAGCAACTAAGTATTTTGTGCTGCGTGAAATTCCTGAGATACGTTTGCTTTGTTACAGCCGTAGGTCTTTTAGCATGATGACATAAAATAGCATAAAAGCACATAAAAAGGCAATTGTTTTCTGTTTAAACACTCTGTTAGTATTATCTTGATCAGTCACCAAATTTGCAAAAGAAACGTGTTAAACCTCACATTTCCTTGACGGAGTGATGACGCGCACCATCAGATCATTGCTTTGTCGCGAACGTTTTTAACCCCACTGCCGGATGACGCCGGCCGTCAGGCCTTCTTCAGGGAAAAGGGGCCTCAGTCCGCCTGTGAGAAGAGGCTGCAGCTTATGGAGGAGCTCTGTCAGAAACTCTCCGAGGACGACCCGGCTCACCGGAGCCTGGAGGCGGCCAGAAAGGATTTATCTGAGGTCCACGAGGAAATTGAAAACACCCACCAGAAGCTAATGCAGCACCCGGATAAATGGAAGGAGTACAGCACCAGGTAGAGAGAAGGGATTAAGATTTCGTTGAGTCATTCTTGTGTTTTTTTATAAGAGAAGATTGCTCATTATTTGGACTCAAACAAAAACATGTTCACATGTTAACGTACTAAGTGAGATGCGTTGATATTTAAAGCGCCATTAAGGCGCGTCTGTGCGCCGGATGTGGAAAAACAAACAGTTTGAATCACAGTCACTTCTTCCTGATATCCTGTCTTATGTGACGCAGATACGCTGAGCTGTCCTGCTGGCTCATATCTAAAGAGAGCCAGCTGAGGTTGCTTAGAAACCGGGCCAGCGACCCGAGAAAATACGGCCAGGTGAAGGCCACCATCATGGTGAGTCCAACCGCACGTTGATATTCCCTCCCTCCCTGTCTGGGGAGATGAGACGTTACAGGTGTTCTAGATGATGACGCTGCTCGGACCACGAAGCCCACATTTAAATGTAGTTGTTGTTGTTGCGCAGGAACTGAGGAACGATGCCGAGCAACAGGAGGGCAATCTCGGCTGGCTGAGAACCCGTATGGGCACTCTGATTGAGATCAGCAGCGACGGCGATGCCCAGAGGCAAGGGAGCGCGCTCAGCAAGCTCTCCTCTGACTTCAAGGGGCTCCTGGCCTCCCTCTTTGAGGTGGGTGAAGCCGTGAGTCGTTTTTATCGAGGCGCTCCGTGCGATTCGGACGGAGGTTCTGCGGTCGGCTAGTATGTTCTCACTCGGCCTGAAAGCCAGGTCACCGAGAGCGGACTGAAGTGAAATCTCCAAGGCCGAGCAGATCAGAGAGGGTTGGTGGAGAGTCTACAAACCCTGAGTCATCTTTAACATCCAGGCTTCCTGAAATAGACATAAATATGGTGATGGTATCAAAAGAGCGACGTTTCCCAGCCGTTTTTGAGCCGTCGCACATATTTGACGTTCGCAAAATCACAGGACGCACCACCAGATAAATACGTCCAACACGTTTTTAGTGACATAGAAGGAAACTGGAGTCTGGATTTACTTCCTCGGTGTGAAATCTGGTTTGTATGAACAAAAACTGATATTCTTGCAGGAACCGGCTGTTTGGATTTCACGGTGAGTTCAACAACTCTTATCGCTGGCTCTCAGAGCTTTCCCACTCGTCTGGGTGGTTTTCTCCCACGTTTCTCAGCCTCTTCACGCGGATGAACAAAATAGTCCGTGGACTTATCTTGAAGCGAAGGGTTGTCAGTTTGGAGACGGCGTTTTAAGTTTGCTTAATCCAAACGCATTGGATTGTCTTGAGCTCACCTTTTTTTACTCGGACCTTCATCTGGGTCAGAACGTTCTTCAGCACCAGAGCGTCCTGACGGAGTAGTTTCTCTTTTCAAACACGCATCCGTGGCGTATCACTGCTGCTGCGTCACTCCAAGCATCGCTAATGACTCTGCTGTTTGAGCAGCGGCAGGAAGATCCGCCGCTTCATTCACTGCCGGTTGCCATCTAGTGGAAGAGCATTGCAATGTTCTGCCTGTCCCCGCAAGCTGCCCACATCGAAAGACGGACGTTGAATTAATCTTTTTTTGGACCGATCAGGAGAAAGTGGGCATTTTTCCACGGCGCACCCGATGATCTGTCACGTCACGGCACAGCAGTCGGGAAACAAAGCGATAGAGGAGCCGTGTAACCAAATTATGTGTGTGTGGGTTCTTAGTTATCCAGGTTCTCATTGTGAAAATGTTGTAAAATGTTATCGCAGCAACTGGAGTTGTTATTTAAAAAAAAAATTAAAAAAAATCACCTCTCATCTAATAGACTTTTTCCAGTTGAGAAGACGTTGGTAGAATCATATATTTCCCTCCTGGTGTCCTCTAGGCCGAGAAGATGCTCCTGGCCGTCGGGGACTGCGTGCAATTTCGGGAGGAAGTGCAGTCCACCCTGGATGACCTTGTTCAGGGACAAAAAGAAGCTCAAGCAGAGGTCTCCAGAATCTTGGACTGTCCGACTGTTAGAGAAGCTCAACAACTACTGCTGGTTCACCAGGTACGGCTTGGAACGACTCTGACCATTCAAGGTTCCATCAAGACCTAATTTCCGAGGGATTTCGTTTACCCCCCCCCCACCAGCAACTTCTTAAACGCCTTAAGCTGAAGAGGAAGGATGTCCAGCAGCTGATCACCAGAGGCCAGCAGCTCCAGGCTGAGGAGGGCGTGGGGGAGACTCTGCAGCAGGACCTGCAAAGCTTGGAGAACACGCTCAGCAAGATGGAGCAAAACATGGATTCACAGGAGCAAAGCCTCGAGGTGGGTGACGACGCCAGGGCAACCGTTCAGGGAGGCCCTCAGACGCCAGCAGTGAGCGGCGGTTTCGAGGAATCGCGAGTAAACAGAGGCGAGAAGGAGTGAGTTTTCACTTCTACGCTGCAACGAGCAATGTTTTCCCGTGCTGTGACTGTGACATTCTCTGCAACACGCTGCTCTGATTTCTACATAAGATAAGATAAGATAAGTTAAGTTAAGTTAAGTTAAGTTAAGTTAAGTTCAGTTCAGTTCAGTTCAGTTCAGTTCAGGTAAGATAAGATAAGATAAGATAAGATAAGATAAGATAAGATAAGATAAGATAAGATAAGATAAGATAAGATAAGATAAGATAAGATAAGATAAGATAAGATAAGATAAGTTAAGTTAAGTTAAGTTAAGTTAAGTTAAGTTAAGTTCAGGTAAGGTAAGGTAAGGTAAGGTAGTACCTTATTGATTCCCCATAGGTGAAATTCATTTGTCGCAGCAACGCAACAATAACAATATCAAAAAATTTAAAAAAGACGCCGTATAAATAACATAAACAAAATATAAACAACAGTTACAAAAGAAAGAACAAATACATACACAAAAATATATATACATTCTATCTACACATATATCACTATCCCTGCCCATACACACATATGCATACATACATATATATATATCTACACATACACATATAGAGATAAATAATACACGGTAAGGGTGAGAGTAAAGTGGAATAAATAAATAACCAGTAGGCAATTGAGTGATCATCGTCACTCCCATCGTCCTCCATGATGTTTCTCATGGTTGAGTCACTGATGAGATATGTTTCTGTGAGGCTTTAGGATTTAAACAAGTTTAGAATGATGATCCTCTTAGAACTATTTATTTTTATATTATTACTCAATTATCAGCCGTTACGCACATTCTGTCTTCATCAGTTTACATCCCAGATGTTGACATTATTCTCTGATTTGTGCATCATATTGTCCAACATGGGAGGAGAGCGTTTAAAATGTATCTCTATCTTCATTTAAGTGTAATGCAAAACATATATAATAGTCTGCAAATAATGTTATGAGTTTTTCTACAATTTATTTTGAAGCTACTGCTGTATTGAGCCCCACCATGAGCACTAATGAAAGGATTAAATGCTGCTGAGAGCGCTTTGAATACATTTTTATGTTTGTTTTTCGGCTAGAAAGGATGCATTCTGCACATAAAATAAAACGTCATGTACCGGCGACTGCTGAGGTCCAGCCAGATGAGGCACTCACAAGCTCTCCCGCGACTGCTAATCGGCTCGTGTATCTGAAATCGTAGCATCGCGAGCACGTGTGAGACCCTTTGGGTTCCAGTTACCAAAGCATCGACCCCAATATCAGATCATGAACATTATGACGGCCTTCTTCCAACACTGTTTGTTTTATCGGTTGTCCTCATGAAGCGCCGCGAAGTATCGATGAAGTTAATGTGGCTTGTGGGTTTTGTGTGAAGGTCACGCTCGCAGCCTGGCAGGAGTTTGACAGCCAGCAGGAGGCAGTACTGGAGTTTGTGAACAAGGCGCGCTCCACGATGGACCGGGACCTGAACTTCAGCTGCCCGGAGAGCCTGGTTGTGGAGCTGGACCAGGCCAGGGTGGGAGATGTTTGTCTCGTGGTTTTCCGTTGTCGGACGACCTGTTTTTTTCCGGTTTGCCGAGCGTAGGCCGGTGGTCATATTTTTCCGTGTGGGCACTCAGGTGTTGCTGAAGCAGTGTGAAGCGGAGGCCTCACACATGAACACCCTGATGAGAAGAGCAACGGAAATCCAGCTCGGGCCGAAGAACAAGACCCTGCTGCTACGCCAGGCCCGGTCGCTCACCGAGCAGGTGGACAAAGTCGAGGCCGGCCTCAAAAAAGAGTAAGATATGAAACGACGGTCACAGAGGTCACCGTTTTCTCAGTTTCTCTTCCAGTCCAACGTTTTTCCACCCTTTGCTCCTCACGATCCAGTGTTGAGACCGTGGAGGGAATGAAAATCCAGTGGGATCAGTTTGGGTCGAGGTTTGAAGACTTCTCCTCCTGGATATCGGACAAGGAAAGGGAACTGGAGGTCTTGAAGGGCTCGACTTTACCTCTTGAACAGCGGATCGCGATCGTTAAGGTACAGCTGATCTTGATTTCGTCTTCGCCCACGAACACCATTTCTAAGATCTGTAAGAGCAGCGAGTAGGACTCAGCCTGTCTGAAGTTCCCGGTCTTCTAATCCAAGTGACAACATCTGAGCAGAGCTTTAGAGAATAGCTTCCGTTTTTTTACGGCTGAATTATGTGTCTACGTTTTCTCGTATCATTCCGACACGCATCCGGATCGCCGCAAGTGTCGCAACCGTCTGGAGAGCTTTGCAAAATGTCAGTTTTACACTCCCAAGTATTTTGCAACCATGTCCAGGCTGTTGCCGCAGAGCTTCAGGAACGCGCCCAGGTCCTTTCTCAGCTGGAGGCGGACTCCCAGAACGTGGCCCAGTTTGTGTCTTCGGGGGAGGCGGCCCGCATCAAGGCCCGTCTGACCCAAATCGGACGGTACTGGGACGAGCTGAAGGAGAGCGTCCAGCAGCTGGACGGACACCTGGAGGAAAGTTCCTCCCATCAACAACGGTTCCAAATGAACCTGCAGGAGGTGGGATAAAAACCCTCTTCCTCGTATTACCGAATGACAGCGAGGAACATGCAGATAGACTGGATCCTCATTTGCTCCTAGATGCAAGCGTCCCTGGGTGAACTGCACGGGAAACTGGAGCGTCCAATCAAATCCTGCACATCCTCATCAGAGACCTACAAGGCTCTTCAAAACCACATGGTATCTGTTTATCCGCTGTCACCGTCGTCGTCCCAGGATCTGGGCTTCGAAGCTTCGTGTTTAGCGTTTTGCGCCGTCGTCCCCAGGATGTCTGTCAGTGCCTCGAAAGGCTGAAGGGAACCCTGCTGTCCCTGTCGGCCGGCGCCCGCAGACTCGGCGACCGAGAGCGAGCAGAGAGGACCGTGGCGGAGCTGAACGCCGGCTATGAACAGAACCGACAGGAGGCGAAGGAGCGACAGAACGCTCTGGAGACCCTACTGTCCCTTTGGCAAAAGTAAGAGCCGCGGCACGAATGGATCGAATTTAAGGGTTTCGTGATGTCCTCTCGGTTGATGCGGTCGAGGAGAAGTGGATTTCAGTTGAAATTGTTCGAGACATCTCTGCCCCCCCCACCTTTTTTTTTTTTTTTACATACGGCAGGTATGAGAAACAACGTTCCAACTTTATTTCCTGTTTGGAGAGAGCCGAATCCGCGTCCAAATCCAACAATCAGCATCTGTCCGCCGATAAAGCCAAACTCCGCAGCGAGCTCCAGGATTTGCAGGTACATCACGCACCCGTTTGCACGCGGACTGAAACAAGCACCAAAAAAAAAAAAAAAAAAAAAAATCCTCTGAATCCTTCACATCTTGAGATATTCATGTGATTGTATTTTTTATCAACCGACAATGAATGACGATGAAAAGCTCCGAAATCGTAAATAGGCCGTAAAGCCACAAAAAAAAAAGAATTCAAGAACCAGGACACATAGAGATGAATGCTTTTTCCCTCCAGGTTGTGCACGCTGAGGTCCAGTCCCTCGGGGCTTCTCATTCTGAGCTTCACGCCACTGGGACGTCACTGTGTCCCTCGGCTCCTGAGGACAGCGGGAGGGAGCTGATGGAGGAGCTCGGGGACCTGCAGAAGAGACTGCAACTTCAAAACGAAGTCCTCACCCAAAGGTAAGTCGTTAGAATCGGGCAAAGAAATATCCTCCGTTAGATCCAGGATTTTGTTTTTGGGGGAGTT
>CAAKHD010006784.1:43528-54899 GCA_901007705.1 Fistularia tabacaria
AAACCCCACCCAAAACCCCCCCCCCACAAGAAGGGAGGGGGATGAGGGGGGAGAAAGCTATGTTGCGTTTGGGTGGGGTGGGTTTTGGGGGGGGGGGGGGGGGGGGGGGTGAAGTAAAGGGAATATATTGATCCAATCGCGTTCGTATAAATGATATATGATCCATAATCCAGAGCGGTGAATATAAACACAGGGAAAAAGCTCACCTGGCTCTGTGTCAGTTCTGCAACACCTGACCAAAGGGCACCCGTAGAACTCCGGAGGAGATGAAAAGGACAGTGGGCATGAAATGCAACAGT
The DNA here is from genome assembly GCA_901007705.1 of Fistularia tabacaria. Classification (NCBI taxonomy): domain Eukaryota; kingdom Metazoa; phylum Chordata; class Actinopteri; order Syngnathiformes; family Fistulariidae; genus Fistularia; species Fistularia tabacaria. The sequence continues at coordinate 43,828 of CAAKHD010006784.1, forward strand.
ATTTGTTGTTGTTTTGATGTGAACTTCAACAGCTCATGAGCTGTGCTTTAACTTTTATATTTCTCAATTGATATGCAAAGATTGGACCAGCTGGTCAAAGACACTCAGATTTGAATCCGTGTTTTTTCGCTCTCCAGAATCCAGCAGATTCATAACCACGTCTCCCTGGTGGAGCAGTTTGACCAGGCGCTTTTCAAATTCTCCCAGTGGAGCGAAACCATGCTTTCAAAACTGCACTCGGCGTCTCAGATCAACATCGGCAACCTGCAATCTGCCGACATGCAAGTGAAGGTAAGAAGCGGCTGTCGTAGCTGCTCATCCATTTTGTCCGTCGTGTGCAGAGTAAAGAGAGGCGTTCCTCCGGAACATACAGCGCCTAGAAGTGTTCATCCCCCTTGGGTGTTTTAGACTTTCCTAAAATGAAATTGTGGTCAATATAATAAGGCTTTTTTGGCAAAAACCAGATTTTTCAAAGTATTTTGCGGACCATAATGCGCACCGCGTTATTAGGCGCATGATAAAACATACGGAATATAAAGGGAAACAAAACAATCGGTTTAGTCGAACTTTATTCAGCTCATTCACAATAACTCAGGATATTGTTTTGTTGTCAGAAATACAGAAAAATAGCACCGGTAGCAGTTCATCTGCTTCCTTCCTCCACTTCCGTACCATTGATTCATCGATGCGTGGCTGCTAGCCCTGAGTTTGAATTCCGCTTCGTAAGCAGGACTCTTAACAGGTGCTCTTTTTGGGGGTCCTCATCCACACAAATGGACGGTAATATTATGTTGAAGCACAGAACGTACCGGTATTACAAAAAGTGGCGGCGGTAAGGGTACTACGTACTGTTCTCTGATTGGTTCATCGTTGCCAGCGATAGCGGACACCTGAAGTTAGTCGTGAGGTTGGAACAACGTTGTATTCCAGCGCTACATAATGAGTTATCTGACGTTGTCTGACGTTGCAACCCATATTCAACCAAGGACCCGCTTTAATACAACGTCCCTGTGTCAGGTGGGAACGGTCCGACAGCCAATCGAGCGGAGCGGCTTCGTCGCATTTAAACATTTTGACAGATTTTTGAGCGCAGTCGATCACATGAGATTGGTTCGGTCAGCACAACAAGAATTCATACATCGGGATTTTGATCAAAGTTAAGGATTTTAAGCGCACCTTATAGTGCGAAAAATACGGTATAAAAATTTTAAGCTTAATAAATGATTCACCCCCTTCAGATGTGTCTCAATCAGACGAGCACATCTGGACACGCGTCACTTTTCTCCATTCTTTCTTTGCAAAAGAGCTCAAGCCTGGTCAGGTTGCTCGAGGATATGGGGTGAGCAGCCACAAATTCCCCAGTGGGATGGCGGTCTGGGCTCCTGAACATTCACATCGTTGTCTCTGAAACCAGCTTTTTGCCGCATACTTGGTGTTGTTGTCTAGCTAAAAAAAAAAAAAATGAACGTTCTCCAAAGTCATGAGATGATGAGATGAGATGGACTATAATGATCCCATGATTGGGAAATTGTTTTGCAGCAGCAGCAACACATACAAGGGCAAGACAGCGACAAGCTAAAAATAAAAAGGAATATAGAAATAAAGTAAAGTTATATAATACGGGGATCAATAAAGTGTGAAGTATAATCCGAGAAAAAAAATTCTAAACATAGGTTCCAATATAGAGGAATAAATAATGAGCAAAGTGTCAATGTGAAGTCGTGCAGTAACTGAGTTGAGTGAGTTATTGTGTGAGATAAGATAAGATAAGATAAGATAAGATAAGATAAGATAAGATAAGATAAGATAAGATAAGATAAGATAAGATAAGATAAGATAAGATAAGATAAGATAAGATAAGATAAGATAAGATAATACTTTATTGATCCCCTTAGGGGAAATTCAGGTGTTGCAGCAGCAACATTAGAGAAAAACAAAACAAAAACAAAAAAAAACAGGAAAGATAAATACACACATATATCAGTGCAAACACATATGCACATAAATCACCATACATTCCCACACACACGTATACATACATTTTTACACACATACCCAGACCTACATAAATATATATACGCATAGACACAATATACACAATATACACATGCACATATATACATACACAATTACACATAGATAACACACATGAGCAAGAATAAATAGATTAAATGAACCAAAGTGACCCGTGGTAGTTCTGGGCGCCACAGGTGTGAGTGGGTGACGGAGTGATGGGGTGACGGTCGCTCAGATCTGAAGCATCTGAAAGGTTTTGGCGTGAGGTAGGAAAGATTTCCTGTATCTTTCCGTTGGACAGAGTCATAGTTCTCTTTCAAGTGGAATCAGATGATCATATTCTTATATTATAGATTAGAATAGATATATTATAGATTATGATAGATGGATTAGAAAAATCGGGCACTGAACACCAAATGAGTGAAGACCATCTAGTGGAAAGTGCCTTGAAACCGCAAGGTCGAGACAGCTTGCCCTTCCAGCTGACCTTGCAGTCTCTCGCATGCCTTTTGGTGAAGTCGTTGCAAATACGGTGTCTCCCATCTGGGCTACTGAAGCTCTTCTCTCCTCTTCTTGCCTGATCGCCCGGTTCGGGAGGACGGCCAGATTGAGGCAGATCCAGAAAAGTGCCCCTTCAGTCTCTTTATGATGGATTTAACAGAACTCCAATGGGGTGCCAGGAAGTTGGAAGTCTTCTCGTAGCCATCGGCCATCTTTCAATGATCTATTCTCCCAGTTGCTTGGACTGCTCTTTGGTCTTCAAGATACGGTTGGAGCTGGAAATCAGATGAACCAGAGATTGCATTTCCCAGAAACAAGTGTTTTTATTCGACAGTGACTTGACACGCATCAACTGCATTCAAGGGATCCCCGGTTACCAAGTCTTGATTGTTCTATGGGATCAATATTTTTACCAGCTGCATGAAAAAATAATAATCATAATATTAATAATAAAATTATTATTATATATAATATAATATATATTATATTAATTATATTATTATTAATAATAATAATATTATATTGTTATATAAATTATAAATTATATAAATTATTATTATATAATAAAATTTCTCAAAATATCTTAGTTTGTATAAAATTGTAAAAAGAAAAATTCACTCGTAGGCTGCCATTGCAGTGCTGTCCGGGGTTGTGAGAACATGTGTCCTGTTCATTTTACCCTCTGTTTGCAACCCTTCCACTCTGAACCCCAGAGAGACGTGAGGGAGGAAAGTTAACACAAAGCAACCAGTTTACGGCCTAAACCGAGCGTGCATTGCGTTCGTAAAACAGTGGCTGGTTGAAATATGTGTTATGAATTGCAATTTTTTAAAGAAATGTCGATTCTTTGTATTTCTTTTATCAACACATTCTAATGAAAGGTAAGGTGGACAAGATAGTGGTGAGAGCAGAGATGATGGATGGTTTGGAGAAAAGACAGGAGGCAGAGCTGGAGGTGGCAGAGATGAAGATGTGGAGGTTCTCTGTGGGAGTGACCAGCATGGAGAGGATCAGGAAGGACTCCATCAGAGGGACAACACCTGTTAGATGTTTTGGAGAGAAGCTCAGAGATGGTTGGCTCATGGACAGAGGAGGGAGAGTGAAGGTATTGGTAGACGGATGCTGGAATTGGAGGTCTAGATGAGAAGATGTATGGAGGTAGTGAGAGAAGATATGAAGGTAGTTGGTGTGAGAGAGGAGGATCCAGAGAATTAGATGGAGAAGGTGGATTGGTTGAGGCGACTCCTGAAGGGAAAAACCCAAAGGAAAAGAAGAAGATTCTAGTATGAGACAAACATTGAAGCATATTTATGCCACTTAGTCGTCCTGGGTGGGTTCCCTTTAACGTGTTCTTCGTTTCACTCATTGTGACTGCTGGCGTCAACCCGCTGGATCTCTCCTGAACCAGGTCAGTCACTTTAAAGGGGGTGAATATTTATGCTGGCACTGATTTTACCGTCAATATCTTTAATGAGCCGACAGTCGTATGTAAAAATGGGTTTCACTTTGATATGACAGAAGCTTATTCTGCAAATTCTGCCTGATTATATTGACCATGATTTCACTCATGAAAGTAGCAAGAGGGGAAAGTATCCGAGACGCGTGCACATTTTCTACGGTTAAATAGAAGTAACACGAGTATGAAATAGACACGCAGATACAAGCGTTCAGTAAGAGAAAGAAACAGTAAAATGATGCAAACTCTGCGGTAGCTTTAACAACGTAGGAAGGACCGAGTATACAAGGTTCATGCGTATTTAAGAAGACAGACGAGCAGCTTCTCTCGGGTTTGACAGGAAACCCACGCGGCCCTACGGAAGCAAGCTAGCGTGAGACAGAGCTTGGAGCAGCAGGCGGAGAAGCTCTGTGAGGTCTGCGAGCCCGGTGACGCACAGCTCTTACAAAGCAGAGCGGACAGCGGCGTCCAGCCCTACCTGGAGGCCCGGCAGATCGCCCAGCTCCAGTTAGAGTGTTTGGAAAGACTCGAGGCGTTCCTGCAGAGCCACGGTGCGGCTGCCGGGGTGTTGCGGGGCCTGAGACAGACCGTGGAAAGTGCCGGGAGCTGGGATCGTGGAAGGGTGGAGGAGCTGCAGCAAGAGCTGACCACCATCGTCCCAGACATTTGCCGGCTTGAGACCGTCGCCGTCAATCTGGACGGCGGCCTTTGCAAAAGCCACCTGTACCTCGCCGTTGACGGGGGGTCCCGTAAATCGTGCCGAATGCTGGCAGATTCCCTCAGCGCGGAGCTGGACGCGGTGAGGAACCTGCTCGGCACGAAGCAGAGTGAGGCGGAGGCCTTGGGGGCCCTCTGGACCTCCTTTAGACAGCGGAAGGAACAGCTGCTCAAAGCTGTGGAGGATCTGGAAGAGAAGGCCGATCGTCAGAGCTTCAAAGAGCCCAGCCTTCTCACGCTTCAGCAGAGGTAAGGCGTCGCGGTCGAATCGACCGATGCCGGCCTTCTAGCGGGCCTCGGTCGGTGACTGAAGGAGTTGCTTTCTGCACGCCAGGCTTCGGTTCTACAACCAACTGGAAGATGAGCTGCAGTCGCACCAGCATGAGGAGCAGTGGCTGAGGGAGAAGGGCAACCAGCTGGCCCAGAGAGATGCAGAGCTCGCCGGGGAGGTGCTGAGGGAAATCAGCCTGCTGGAGACCACGTGGGAGGACACCAAGAGGCTCATCACCGAGAGGTGCGGGGGAAAAAAAACAAACAAACACGCTCTCCCTGCTTGAAAGGGAACAGAAGCAGGGTGCGACGGGGAAAAGCTAAGATCATTTCACCCTGGGTGAAAAACGACAAACGTGCAATTGCGTTGATTTGCTTCTTCTTCCACAGACAGGAGCAGTGTAATATCCTGGTGGCGAACATGAGAGAGTATCAAATCCTGAAAACCTCCGTCAGCACCTGCATCGAGGCTGCCGAACCGTTGGCCGATTTAAGCGCCATTCTGAAGGATTACGAGGAAACCAAGAGGTCGCTGACCAAGGTCAGAAAAACACCCTGTACATTGTGCTAACAGTGTCTTCTAAAACCGTCTTCAATGACATTCCACTCCGTGAAGTATCGTCGTCACTTACACACTAAATTATAATATTTACAGAAATAAAATGTCCCTAAATCCGTTAAATTAGCTAAGTTAAATTATCTCTGATTTACCGTTTTTGTAGCACGAAGCCGTGAAAACAGAAATGACCGGCAAACAACACGAACTGGACCAGTTTTCCAGCAAAGGAAAACAGTTAGTGCTGGAAATGAAGAAGATCCCGGAGTGTGACTCTCAGGTGATGAAAAAGGACATGGAGACGCTGGTGGATCAGTGGCTGGATGTAAGTTTGACTTCACGGCCATTGCAGCCGTGAGGCGAAGTTGAATTTATATACATTCGGTCGCGTTAACAAAGACCAAGAATTCAGCAATTTGCTGTTTTTAGCTGCAAGAAAGTCGTAAAAGAGGAAATGCTTAAAACGAAACTGATACGAAAAATAGCCATTCTATCCGTTCTTCAGATGACGGAGAGGGTCGACGACAACATCGATCGGCTGAACCAGATGTTGCTCCTGTGGGACGATGTGCGTAAAATAAGCGAGGACGTGGAAAGCTGGACGAGCAGTTGTGTGACTGAGCTGAACGAGAGCCTGAACAACCTCAACGACAGTCAGAGGGTGGCAGCAAGGCTCTCCGTCTTACAGGTAGAACTTTCGACGACGGAAATAGTCCCAAATAACGATTCGGCTTTTCCGTCTGACGGTGTCGAAGACGTGACTTGAGAAAAATGGGCTTTTCTGGTTTGATACATCAACAGACGGACATCGTTGAGAAGGAGCGGAAACTCGAAGTCCTGCAGGGCAAAGTCTCAGAGCTGAAGAAGGGCAGTCAGAGCGAGGAGACGCCTCCCAAGTTGCAGGTACTTCACCGTATTTTCAATGATTTCGCGCTTTGAGTCATTTGGCGATTTGCACCTCCTCACCGCGTGGCTGCGGTTCGTCCGGCAGGTGCTGGAGAACGACCTGCGCAAGAAGATCCACACCGTCCGGAAGCTGCACGAGCAGGCCGAGGGAAACCTCCTGGACTTCAGCCGCCAGAAGAAGCAGCTGGAGGATTACATCTCACAGATGTCCGCTTGGCTGAAGAGTATCGAGGATTCCCTCGTTTCTTCCCCCGCCGGTTCGGAACCCGAGGACATCTGCAGAGTGAAGGTGCAGCTCGGACAAAAGTAGCTTAGCGTGTGAATTATAAGCTTTCAATCTGATCAGACTGGAGCCAGGGCGAGATATTTCATCGGCCAATGATTTGCTTGAGTGGTCTAAAAGAGCACGCGCAAGGATGCTGACGTTCCGTGTCGTCAACCGTGTTTTCAAGGACCTTCAGAAGGAGCTGCAAAATCAGCAGGGGAGCATCGACTCCACCAGAGAAAGCCTCAACACCCTGTGTCGGAAATATCCCTCGGAGGAGCTGTCCGGCCTGGGTTCGGCACTCACGGAGCTCATCAAGACTTATGAGTCAGTGAACCAGCTTTCCGCCAGAACACTGGCCTCTCTGCAGAGCTGTCTGCAGCAGCGGTTCAACGGTGAGAAAGCAACCGGATCTCGATCCCGTCGCCGCTCCAAACTCTCTCATTGGAATTTTTGCATGTCAGATTTCGATGGAGGAAGTCTGAAGTTTTAGCGCGCCGAAGAGACTTGATTCCATTTGAACGCGAAAACACCGATCAAATCTCGTTTTCCCAGATCTGGTGCAGGAATTCCACCGCTGGCTCGTGGAACAGAGAGAGATCGTGAAAGAATGCTCCGACCGCTCGGGGGACACTCACATCGTGGATCGGAAATTGCAGAAGCTAAAGGTGAAAAAAAAAAACAACCCGCCAAATGATATCGACGCTTGTGTTTTTACAAATAAAAAAAAAAGAAACAGTTGTGAAATCGTAATTTTGTCCACCAGGGTGCCATGGAGCGCGTGGAGGAGGGTGAGGTGAATCTCACTCACGTTTGCGGGGAAGGAGAGAAGCTCCTACTCCACCTTCCCAAAGCCAATGCGGGCCAGGTGCAGCAGCAGCTCTCCTCCATCCAGCAGGACTGGGACAGCTTTGTGGAGCAGTGCCGACAGAACCAGCAGATCCTGGAGGACAGCGCGTCCCTCGTGAAAGGGTAATAAAAGTGAACGCGGGTGGGAATGAGACCCGCAGAGCGCGTCTTATTTGAAAAAACAAAACAAAAAACAAACGCTGTTTTTTTTTTGAACCCCCTTGTAGATTCGAGGGCCGCCTGAAGAAGCTCCGGTGGTGGTTGGAGCACATGGAAAAAAGGATGAGCGCCGACCTGCTCGAAGCCAAGCGACGTGGTCCTGAACGGGCCGTGCTGGAGCAAGTGGAGGAATACCAACAGGAAGTGCTCAAAGAAAGGTGACTCAGGAAAACAAAACAAAACAAAATGTCTTTTCTACATCACGGAATCCCCACTGAAGGTTTTTGTTTTTTTTTTCGCTCCCGCAGGGATTCCTTCGAGCGCTTGTGCCAGGAGGGCCAGGCCCTGAACGAGGGCGGCCGGGGCGACAGCAGCGAGACCAGAGTATCGGCGCAGCTGCAGTCCCAGCACCAGGCCCTGCTGAGGCGCGTGAGAGAGAGGCTGCGCAGCTGCCAGCTCACGTTACAAGAGCAGCAGGCCTTCGAGGAGACGCTGCAGGCGACCTGGACGTGGCTGCACGGAGTCCAGGAGCGTCTGGCTTCGCTCAACAGCACAGTCGGCAACAAAGAGACCCTGGAGAAAAGACTCGGTCTTGTGCAGGTCCGCTGTTAGCAAACTGACTCCATGGGACGGGTGGACATTGTACGTTCACGTGTTGTTTCATAATTCTATACGCATTCGTGCGTGCGTTTCTTTTTCTCGTGCTCCATCAGGATATCCTCCTGATGAAGGGCGAAGGTGAGGTGAAGCTCAACATGACGGTGGGTAAAGGAGAGCAGGTCCAGAAACACAACCGGCTGGAAGAGCAGGAGGTCATTTGCTCGCAGCTGCAGAGCCTGAAAGACGCCTGGGCCAACATGTTGATCACCTCTATGAGCTGCCACAGGTGGGAACGGGCTCCTCTTTTGCACGGCGGCGGGTCCTGCAGGGTCCCCGCACAGCCCTAAACATCCCGAATAACCCATAACAACCCATCAATAACACATAAAAGAAAGAACTTTGCGGATCCCGTTTCCCCTGGGAGTTTTTTTAAACTCCATGAAACTGAAAAACTGACTGGAACTGAAAATCAGTCAGGAACTCACAGACTGTTGACGCTTTAAAAAAAAAACATCTTAAAACCTTTTTATTCAATCGATACTTCTCTTGAGCTCATTTTAATCAACTTTAGCATTTTTGTGCTGTATATTTTTATCAGAATCCCGAATTTCCCCTATCAAGAAAGTATTATCTTATCTTATCTGAAATATTCTCGCCCCACGGCTCTGGAATGAAGATGAGATAAGATCGTACTTTATTGATCCACATAGGGGAAATGCGTTTGTCGAAGCAGCGCAACAATAACAGGATCAAAAAAAAGAAAAGAAAAAAACCCACGGACCGTTGACTCTTTTAAGAAAAAACATCTTAAAACCTTTTTATTTAATAAATACTTCTCTTGAGCTCATTTTAATCAACTTTAGCATTTTTGTGCTGTATGTTTTTATCAGAATGTTTGATTGTCGCACTCAGGGATTTGTTTTGCAAATGTGAAGTGCGTTATGAATACATTTTTCATTCATTATTCTATAAAATGAACAAGAAATGACATGAAATGTGCCGAAAAATGTGTTAATCAACGTTATCATTGTTAGCTAGTGTGTAGGGAGGAGCTAACGCCTCTTGCTCGTCCTCCCCAGTCCTTGGTGGCAAGCAACATGTTGATCTCGGCTACCGTTGTGATCGTGAAATGTGAATTCTTGCCCGCAGTCGTCTGGAATGGACGGTGGCCCAGTGGAGCAGCTTTCAGGAAAGTAAGAGCCAACTTCAGCAGTGGATGGAGTCCGTGGAGCAGGAAGTGGGGATAAGCCTGCCGCAGCAACCGGGCCTGAAAGAGAAGTCCACCTTGCTGGAGCGCCTGCGGGCCATCCAGGCCGACATGGATGCGCATGCGGCCGCGCTGTCGCGCCTCGCAGACAAATCGGTGGAGATGTACGAGAAAACTGGAGACCAGGCCTTCGGCCCCGAGTCCAGGGCGGAACTCAATGCCCACTTTGCCGACATCTCCGCCGTTGTCAAGGTAATGTCGATTTGTGACAGCAGGGGGTATATTTTAGGAAAGAGGGGCAAAAAGCAGTGGAACCCGGTTGGAGTCCGGTCACGGTTCTGCGGTCAGACAGCGTCTCTCCTTGGTTCCAAAGGGATTTCATCGTCCCCGCATTTACCGAAGCTCCAGATTTAGTGAGACTTGACCAGCCACCGATAAAGAAAATGCTCCCCAAAAATGATATTGTTGATAAAGATTTTAGCCCGGTCAGCAATTCAACAACAGTCTGACTTGAGCTCAGTGTTGCAGGACGCACGCTTCAGGTTAATGTCTGTGTCATGGATTTGTTCATCTTAGGGTAAAGTTCAGTCGATGCAAACCATTGTGTCCGAGCATGAGCAGTATCTGGATGCTGTCAGAGACTTCAATGATTGGCTGGTGTCTGCAAAAGAAGAACTCCAGCGCTGGTCGGACCTGTCAGGCGACTCAGTCGCCCTCAGAAGAAAGCTCTGCAAAGTGCAGGTAAAGAAACGGGAAAAAAATGTCAAAAAGAAAAAAAAAAAAAAAAGATGGGGTGAAAACGGAATTGAATCCGAGTTTAATTCGAGGCACCGATTTGACGGCCCTTTCAGGAGCTGCTGGAATCCAAGCACCGTGGCAGAGAGAGGCTCAACCGTCTCCAGCGATGCGGGGCGGCGGCGAGAGACCACACCGGCTCAGGAGGCTACGAGGCCATCGAGCGAGAGGAAGCGGCGCTGCTGTCGTCCTGGGAACAGTGGGAACGCTCGGCGCTGCAGATACGGGCCGGTCTGGAGACGGCCCTCACGCAGATGGCCAGCTCCGAGCAGGAGTTCGGCAGCCTGTCCGCGCAGCTGGAGCAGGACATGCAGGACTTCGGCTGCCAGCTGCAGGAGTGGCGTCTGCGGTTGGCCCAGGCGGAGGGAAAAAACGACGGCGAGGAGGCCGTGAAAGGCTGGCAGATCGCAAAGGTAGGTTGCGGCTCAGCTCCCGTCCAGTGACGCAAAGCATCATCGCTTGACAGGAAACAGCGGCTGATATTTTTACGGTCTTTCCAGGACATTTTGGAGGAACTCGTCAAAGCCGAGCCCACGTCCGACAGTCTGAAGACTCAATTAAACGATCTGTGCCGATTCTCTCGAGACATGGCGGCGCAGTCTGAGAGAGTGTCTGCTCTCATTAAGGAGTACAACAGGTATGCACCTTTTCCCGGGAGGGCCGCATTTTGTGATCTCAAAGGTTCAATTGACCCGTTTCTTTTATTCTGGGAATAATTATGATGATCATTTCACGCCCCCCCCACCCCCCCCCCCACAAAAAAAACAACATTGAT
>CAAKHD010006784.1:54919-67789 GCA_901007705.1 Fistularia tabacaria
GGAGCCGGTGTTTGTCATTTTGGGAAAAATTCAGATTCTTCGCCCCCCCCCCCCCCCCCCCCAAAAAAAAAAATAATTGCGTACAATGACTCAGCACCGTGTCGTTATTCCCGTCCTCGACAGATCGGAAGAAACCGAAGCACGGGCAGGACTGGAACGTGGCACCGATTTTTACTTCTGTCGCTGCCTCACTTACGAGACCGTGACTTAGAAAAAATACCAGAATTTTTATTCTTTTTTCGTGATTTCCAAGTGAGTTGGAGGGCTAATGTGATTCTGTCGGATTTTCGGACCGTTGGAAACGCACCGCCTTCACGCGTCTTTCAAAGACGGTTGCACGGGCTTCGACGATCTGGATATGCCTTCCGCGCAATCGATGTTCACGTGTCCTACTTTTCTTTTCTCATCAGCCTCAGTCTGCAGGCCTCCAGGGAGTGCCAGAGCAAAGAGAAGCTGCAGGAGCAGTGTTTCCGATCGGCCTTCAGAGAGTTCCAGCAGTGGCTGGTCAACGCCAAGATCAACACGGCCAAGTGCTTCGACGTCCCCCAAAATATTGCCGAGGCCGCGTGTAGCCTGCAGAAGATTCAGGTTGTCCCATCAACACCGAGTAGTTACATTTTACGAATCCGGAATCTAGAGTGAATCAGCACGTCCTCTCTGCGTGTCTCTTCAGGAGTTCCTCGGGGACAGAGACCGGGGTCAGTCGAAGCTGAACGCCGTGGTCGTCAGCGGTGAGCTGGTCTCGACCGTCGCGGCCAAAGACAGAAGCGACGCGGTTCGGACGAAAGTGACGACCGCCCGAGAGGACTGGAAGAACATCATGTCCAACCTGCACAGCAGAGAGATCGGTCTGCAAGTGAGCATGTGGAAATTCCGCCGAGTCTCTCGCCTTTCGGCCGCCGTATGAGGACGGAGAAAACACGTCCCGTTTTTCGTTCTCCAGAACCTCCTGTCTCAGATGAGGGATTTTGAAGCGAGCGCCGAGCCTCTGCAGGAGTTCTTGAACGCCACGGAGCTGGCCGTGCAGGAAAGCAGCCCGAGACTGCACGATCTCACAGCCAAGAGGCTGGAGCTCCACAAGCTGCAGGTAGAGATGCTCCAAATCTGGAAAGCACATCCATCCCGATAGGGGAGAGTCGTTTTCACCGGCAACCAGTCACTGGCAAAAGAAACACACCAACCCCAGTGAAAGGACAGCCGTGGAATTGGTAGCCTGCCTTTTTCAAAAGTCACGACAATGGGGTTGAACTGGGATCGGTCCTCATAAAAGGCAGTTACCGACAAGTTGGTGTGTTCTCTTTTCGATTGATTTAGCTTGTTTAGGAAGCCACCAACTCAGCGCTTTGCTTTTTTTTTTTCTGGAACCGCTGCCGTCTCTCTCTGCTCTTCTCTGCTCCATGTTGCCTCAACGCGAACAACGAATTCGTACTTTCTCTTCGAACGCAAAAATACTTCATTTCCCGTCGTCGTCATGACTGCACGTCCACCGGACAAATACTCGCGTCTCTATCTCTGTTTGTGAAGTGCTTCCGTCTCTAACCCCGCCATGTCCATCTGAAAATAACTTATATCTGTGTCGGCCGCATGCCTCTTTGATGACCTGCTTGTGCTCTTCCAGTCTGTGCTTGAGGAGTTAGTCTCTCATGAAGTTCAGCTGAACAGGCTGAAAGAGAAGGCCCAGCTGCTGTGGGACGAACACGCGGCCGGCAAGGGTTTTGTGCACCGTGTCTCGCAGCTCTCTGCTCAGTACCTTGCTTTAACCAACCTGACCAAGGTACGGTAACACCCACCAAAGTCCCTGTGCTCTTGGGATTCAGTCGGGGTAGAGCTGGACGGGAAGCAAAAGGCACTAGACTGGACGCAGCTCTCGATTCACTTCCTTTTTGTTTTTGTTTTGTTTTTTATTTCACAGAGGAGGAAAGTGTTACTAACCCACTGTAATTTTAGATCGATTTCTTTTGCCGATGAAAGTTTCTGTGGGATGATTAACAGACTGATACCCTTCATTAACAGATGTTCGTAGTTGTCTAGAGTACGATTGTTAAAAACCCGCCGGTTTTTCCCGACTTCTTCACCAAGTGCGTCTCGCTGCTCGGGTTTCGCAGGAGAAAGCGTCGCGCATCGACCGGATAGTTACCGAGCACCAGCTCTTCTCCCAAGGGTTGAAAGAGCTGCAGAACTGGGTGGCTGACACCAGCCACATGCTGCAGACGTACTGTGCGCCCACCGCTGACAAAAATGTCCTCGACAGCAGGACGATCAAGTTGGAGGTATCGGAAAAAAAGCCCGACCGCGTAACCGCTGCCATGGCCGTCTCGTCGACGCCCCTAACCGTAATTGTGTTCGACGGACCAGGCTTTGCTGACCGCCCGTCAGGAGAAGGAGATCCAGCTAAAAATGCTGATTACGAGGGGAGAGTCGGTCCAGAGGAACACCTCGGCCGACGGGGTGCTCATTGTCCAAGAGCAAATCCAGGACCTGAAGGACTCCTGGGATGCGCTTCTCTCCGCCTCCATTCAATGCAAAAGGTCGGTAATCTCTTCCCGGGAACGGCGTCTTGAGTCCGCGCCGCGGCGCCCCGCCATCTTTGTTGATCTCTTTCAAAACCAACAGTCAGCTGGAGGGCTCTCTGTCTCAGTGGACCAGTTACCAGGAAGACGTCCGTCAGTTTGTGTCTTGGGTGGAGCGCGTGGAGGAGAACCTCGACCCCGCGGACAAACAGTGTCCAGAGATGAGGGACAAAACGGCCAATCTGAGCAGAGCCAAGGTACCGCATTCTCCTCGAAGCTCCTCTACACTTTAGCTCTCAATTTGTCCCAAACTCCTCTGCGTGTTCTGTTTCCGGCGCCGGTTCCGAGGGTTTAAAAATGACTTAAAACGACGTAACTGTGCGTCCCCGTTTCAGTTGTTGTACGAGGAGGTGCTCAGCCACAGCGCCCTCCTGGACACCATCATGGCAAAGAGCGCGAGCATCGTGGAGAACTACGTGACTCAATTGGAGCTCCAGGATCTGCAAGAGCGCTACGTCGCAATAAAAGACAACGCCATGGTAAACAAGCAGCCGAGCGGCCGCGTCGAACCTGATTTAATGTAACTCATCTCAGGATGCAGTTGGGTTCTCGCTGCTCTTTTCACTCTCTGTGACATGAGATGAGATGTACTTTCATGATACCCATGATCTGGAAATTGTTTTGCGGCAAGACGTTGACAACCGTGAAAAAAAAAAGAAAGAAATATGTAAATAAAGTAAAATAAGTATAGAAATAAATAGATGAGAGGAAAAAAATGTCTCTACGTGCTTATCAAGATACGGGAATGAGTAATGAGCGAATTATCAACCGCCGAGCTTGTATTCGGATCCTTTCGGTACATTTTTTTCCCTTTCTTATCTTTTCTTCAGGGGGCGGTCGGCAAAGCAGAGGAGCTCTTGAAGGCCCATCAGGAGTATCAAGGGGATCTGCGTGCCTTTGAGGACTGGCTGGAACAGGAGCAGGAGAGGCTCGGCTGCTACACTCAGCTGGAGGGGGACGTCGACATGCTGGAGGAGACTCTCCAAAAGCTGCAGGTCTGGAAATCAGTGCGCTGTTGTTTCTTTCACGGCGAATGATGAAGCCGCGACTGAAATCGGAGGGCGCTAAAGCGGATTCGTAACCGCAGGAACTCCAGCTGCATTGCACGGAGGGCCAGGCTTTGCTCAACACCCTGCTGGTGAGTAGAGAGCAGGTGACTCCCTGGGGGCTGCCTCAGATAGAAGACCGCGCTCTGGAGACCCTGCAGCAGGAGTGGAGGCTGTACCAGGCCAGGCTGGCGGACACCAGGGCGCAGCTCAACAGCGCTCTGGCCAAACTCAGGCAGATGGAGCAGAAGTTCCAGCGTCTCGACAGCTGGCTCAAGGGCATGGAGGCGAAGGCTCAGCTGCGCAGCCATCGCCGGTCCGATCGCGCCACCAAAGATGCGCAGCTGCGCTTGATAAAGGTGAACGGGAACGAACGAATGAGTTTGTTTTTCGGTTGCTTTCGTCCCTCCCGTCGTATTTTCAACTCAATTTCAAATCATCACAAGCATTTTTTTTTTTTTTTTGCCCGCCCTGCACTTCACTTCAAACTCAGCATTTGTTATAAACAGAATTCCTCAATGAACATCGAACATTGACACCAGTAAATTGATATGCATTCATTACTCCACGTTTTACAGATTTTTTTAAACTTTGTCAGTGTATTTATCAACTTCAATTGATCACTGAGATCATTCCACATTTTGACCCCTTAAAACAGAAACACTTGTTTGTTGAAGAGTTGTTCTTACTTTGCTTGTTTCAAATGGAAGCCGTCCTCTTCAATGACAAAGTCCAATTCTGAGATCGAAGAAGGATTAAACGCCTGCTTCCCTTCATCGCGCGAAACAAAATATCCCGCATTTTAAACTTCACAATGTCAAAATGTGTCTTGATTTTAGAAAAAGTCGATTGGTGGAATCACGGAATCCAACTTTATTCATTATTCTTAATGCCTTTTTTGGGGCAATTTAACTGTTTTAAGGTCAGACTGGGATTCAGTTTCGGGGGGGAAATGATTTACCATCGAATGACCTTCATATAAATAATGCGTCTGTCATTCACGATGAAGAGAGGATCGGGTTTGACGGATGATACGAGGACGTGCAAAACGCAAGGCTCAGAGTTTTCGTTTTGCAAAACGCTCCCGCGCCCCCTTGAACTCTTGGGTCTACGAGTGCATCGATAGGCATTCCGAAGCACGTTATGAAAGTCCTCACTTAGGCTACTTTTACAGAGCTGGCAGGAGGAGGTGCTCGTCTATCAGGAGGAGATGGAGGGCCTCAGTCTCCTGGCTCAGCAGGTTCTGGATGAGACTCACATTAGCAGCCGGATCAGCACAAGAGCAACGCAGATCACCGCGCGCTACCATGCCCTGCTGCTGCATCTGATGGTAACATGCACAAAACCACAGCAGCACATCCTCTCCGGTGTCCTAGAAACAAGAAACATCTAGAACCCCGTCCCCCCCCCCGTCCCCGTCCCCGTCGACTTCATCATCGCTTTTTTTGTTGTTGTTGTTGTTGTTGTGTTTTTTGTTGTTGCTGCAGGAGACAATCAAACAACTCCAGGAGGAGGTTTCATGCATTGAAGACGCGCAGTGCGTCTCCGGCACCTTCTCAGACTGGCTCAGCACAGCGCAGAACAACCTCAGCACCGTCGCGATAAGCGTGGACGTGGTGGATCGTTTCGCGATGGAGAAAAAGATGAAGAAACTTGAGGTGGATCATCGACACCGAAACACACATCTGTTCGTTATTGTAATTTAATTTCGACAACTTTTTAAATTCATTGGGTTGTTGCCCGCAGGAAACTTTGTTTGCAGCTGGAAAAAAAACCACAACAAAATAGTGCACAAATAAAAGCAGAAACTGTGCAGGCTAATATCTCCATCGGAAAAATGTTAATTTATATGAACACCCTCCGGCGCACGTTGCAGGGCCTCCTGGCAGAGACGGAGCAGGGTCACAATTACCTGAAGACAATGCGAGAGAAGAGCGAGCGCGCCGCGGTGTTCGTCGAGGAGGCCGAAGCCGAGCAGCTGAAGGAGGAGGTCGACGCCCACCTCGCCCGGTTGGAGGCGCTGGTGTCGGCTCTGCGCGCCGAGCAAAGCTCTCTTGAGAAGTGTATCTCGCTCTCCAAAGACTTCATGGACAAATACAAGGCCCAGGCTCAGTGGGTGACGGAAACCAAGAATCTCCTAGCGTCAAGTGTCGAGCCTAAAGCCGAACTCTACCAGAAGAAGGCCCAGCTGGCGAAGTACAAGGTAATTTGGATGAACTTTTTACCCCTTGGCAAAATGTGGCAAACGGAGCAGAGAACCTGTGTTGTTCGTCCTCGCTGCAGACCGTCCAGCAGGCCGTGCAGTCCCACGAGTCGGCCGTCAAATGCGTCGTCGAGAAAGGAGAGGTGCTGCTGGACACGATCCACGACCCCGCGGTCGGCGAGAACATGAGACAGCTGCAGGCCGATTACCAAGACCTCTGCTTGTTGGCGAAGGTGCGGAAATACACATTCTCTGCGTTCTTTTATTTCTCTATTTTTATTTGAGTTGGGTTTCGGGACGTGGACTCGAAGGAAACTCTTCGGAACGGATGCTTGTCGGGTTTCAGACGCACGTCCAGAACCTTGTGGAGTGGGTGAGGGAGCACGAGGATTACAACAGCGAGTTGCAGGAGGTGGAGAAGTGGCTCCTCCAGATGTCCAGCAGACTGGTCACCTCGGACTCCATGCAGACCAGCAGCATGGAAATGGCAACTCAGCAACTCGCCAGACACAAGGTGACGGAAAACCGCTCGTACGGTTCCATGAAAATTCAACCTCATCGTCTTTTGATCATTCGCAGAAACCTTTTTTTTTTCCGATCATCGCTTGGCCACACAACTACGAGGCGGTGATTCAAATCGTTCCGTCGATTTTGTTTTTTCGAGGCTCGCCTTGAATCGATGACTTTCCATCAGTCGTGAAACCCCCTTTTTTTCTAGGCTGTGATGGAGGAAATCGCCGGTTTCGAGGAACGCCTGACAAGCTTGAAGCAGAAAGGAGAGGATCTGGTCGCCAGTTGCACGGACCAGATCCAAGCAAAGATCAGTCAACAAGTCCAGGCTCATCAGCAGGGAACCAGGGATAGCTACTCCGCCATATGCAGCACCACCCAGCGTGTGAGTGAAGAAAATTTGGGACACAAGACATGCAGTTCCACCATCCTTCATTCCCCCAATGTTCTTCAACAGGTTTACCAAAGTCTGGACCGGGAGCTGCAGAAGCACGTCAGCCACCAGGACACCCTGCAGCAGTGCCAGACGTGGCTCTCCACCGTGCAGGAAGAGCTCCAGCTCAACGACCAGGGACCGTCCGGTCTGCAGGAGGCCCTAAAACAGGTGACCGGCGCGCCGCAGTGCCGCCCGGCTCGGCCGAACGAGCGCTTCATTTCTGTCCACCCCGTTTATCAAATGAATCCTACTTTGTTGAAATAGGTGAAGCACTACCGGGCGCTCCAGGAGCAGGCCAGCACCTACCTGGACCTGGTCTGCTCCGTTTGTGACCTTTCCGATGACGCCGTAAGAGTGACAGCCGCCGAGGTCCAGAAGGTTAAACTCACGGTCAGTGCTTTTTGAATAACTTCCCTTTCATCGCTGGAGAGGTTTGTGTCGGCATCGTCGCAGCGGTTTGTTGTCCGCGTTTTTAAATCATAGGGACAATTTGTTGAAGGAATGATGGATCATCTCTCAGCGCAAGTTCTCGAAAGGTCCCGCGCCGGAGGGCAAATCTACGATTCAAGCACAACGAAATCAAGATGAAATAAGATAAGATCGTACTGTATTGATCCCCACAGGGGAAATTCTTTTGTCACAGCAGCGCAACAATAACAATAACAAGAAATTTGAGTACAAATATAAATAAGAGACAATTAAAAGACAGTCAAAAGATAATCTAAAAAAATATAGAAAAGTAAGTAAGGAAGTTTCAGGGGTTCTTTGTGATAGAAGAATTTCATCGAGAATGAAAGGAAAGGTTTACAAAACAGTGGTGAGACCAGAGATGCTGGATGGTTTGGAGACAGTGGCACTGAAGGTAAGACAGGAGGCAGAGATGAAGATGTGGAGGTTCTCTTTGGGAGTGACCAGGATGGAGAGGATCAGGAATGAGTCCATCAGAGGGACAACACATGTTAGATGTTTTGGAGAGAAACTCACAGAAGCCAGACTGAGATGGTTGGGTCATGGACAGAGGAGGGATAGTGGATATATTGGTGGACGGATGCTGGAATTGGAGGTCTAGATGAAGACCAGAGAGAAGATATATGGAGGTAGTGAGAGAGGATATGAAGGTAGTTGGTGTGTGAGAGGAGGATCCAGAGAACAGTCTTAGAAGGAGAAGGTTGATTCGCTGTGGCCCCTGAAGGGAAAAGCCTGAAGGAAAAGAAGAATGAATGAATGAATGAATGAATGAATGAATGAATGAATGAATGAATGAATGAATGAATGAAATCATGAATGAATGAATGAATAAATACACAGCAAGGGTAAGAAGAGACAACCAAAAACGACAACAGCAACGGCAAGAATAAAAACGAGTGACAAAAACGATGAAACCATGACAACGATAAACAGGATGCAGTGGAGTGACGTGAGAAGAGGCGACGGAGTTGGGGAGCGAGTGAGGGAGCACAGATGCACCTCCAGCCAGTCACAGCTGAGTGCCGTCCAGACCGTTGTCCTCCAGTCCGATCGCCGAAATCCAACAAGGAAATGCGGTGTAACGTGAATACGCTGCTCAGCGGGAGAGGTTGCAGACTCTCGCAAACCGACGTCCAGCAAGCACTCATCGTAGAACTGTGTGGGGTTTTTTTTTTTTCCCAGATAGAGGAAAGGATGTCCAGTGCACAGGGGCTTTCAGAGGGCTGGAGGGAGATCAAGGACCAGAAGCAAGACCTGACCAGCTTATTGCAGGATATGGAACAGCAGCTCCTTAGTCTCTCCAGAAGGCCTGCAGAACTGGAGACCAAGATAGCTCAAAACATGCTCTCCCAAGCCAAGGTATGACTTTCCCGATTCCAGAGACGTATAAATCGTGTCTCGGGATTCAAGGGTTTTTTTTTTTTTCCCACAGGATTGTAGCCAGCAGCTGCTGTCCAAACAAAATATTCTGACCAGGATGTCGGATAAAGTCAGCAAACTGACGAAGGGTAAAGAGTCTCCGGAGCATGCGGAGCTGGATCGCCTGAACCATTCCTGGCTGGAGCTCTGTCACAGCGCCGGCAAGCTGCAGAGCCAGAGGGAGGAGGATCTGCAGAGGTCGAAGGAGTACCACGGCTGCATCACCGCGGTGGAAGTGCTGTTCGAACAGGTGTCCAAAGAGTGGGACACTCTGGCCAGGTGCGTTTGCACATCGGATATATGATGGGATGATGCCAGATACCTCATCGAGTGGAAATACTAGATGAGAGACCTTTCTTTTTGTGAAAAATCTATCGAGTGTAATGCGACACACGCATTTTAGGTTGACTTCAAATAATTGCGTGGCATTATAATCGTACGTTTTGGGCTTTTGTGCCGCAGAACTGATGCCGAGAGTTCGTCTCAGCATCTGGAGGCATTGAGGAAACTGGCGGTGACACTGGCAGAACAGAAAGGGGCGCTCGAGGAACTCAAGGACCAGAAGCAGAAGGTCATCCAACATCTGAACCTGGACGACAAGGAGCTGGTCAAAGAGCAAATCAGCCACTTTGAGCAGCGATGGACTCAGATGCAGAACCTAATTGAGAGGAAAATCCAGGACTCCGTGGTGACCCTGGAGGATATGAGCCAAGTGGAGGCCCGGCTCAGGGAGGCCCGAGACTGGGCAGAGGAGCAACAGCCCGCCCTGTCGGAAGCCATGAAAATGAGTCCTCCCCCGGAGCTGGCCCAGAGCTTCTTGTTTGACCACCTGAGCATCTGCAGCGAGCTGGAGGCGAAGCAGCTTCTGCTGGCTCAGGCCGTGGCGGACGCCGACCGGGTGCTGGCCCGCCTGGGCCTCAGCGAGCGGCAGCGCCTGCAGCAGCTGATCGCCGACACTCAGTCCGAGGTGGAATCGCTGAGCGTGAAAGTGGTGCAGCGGCGAAAACACCTGAGCAAAGCCTTTACGGAGAGGACGCAGTTCCTCATGGCCGTGAGCCAGTCCATATGCTGGGTCCAGCAGAATGAGAAGAAAGCCCAGGCAGAGGAGCACGTCGCTCTGTTACCGGATGACCTCGCCAAGCAGGTCAGAACATGCAGGAACATCCAAAGTAGTTTGAAGGCCTATCAAAGCGAGCTGACCTCCCTGTGGTCTCAGGGAAGGGACCTGATGAGAAACGCCAACGAGGAGGAGCGGAACGAGATCCTCACAAAGTTGCAGGAGTTGCAAAACATCTTCGATAAAACGCTACACAGGTGTGGCCAGAAACTCCAGGAGCTGGAAAAAGTACTTGTCTCACGAAAGTACTTCAAGAACGACCTTGAGAAGATATGCCAGTGGATAAAGCAGGCGGATATCATCACCTTTCCCGAGATCAACCTCATGGTCGGAGACGCCGAATTGGAAGCGCAGCTTTTAAAATACCAGCAGATAGTGGAGCAGGCCATCGAATACGAGAACCTCCTTCTCATCGTGCAAAGAGCCGGCCAGGAAATTTTACCCTCTCTGAGCGAAGTAGACCACTGCTACTTGGATGAGAAACTCAACACGCTTCCCCAGCAGTATAACAACATTCTGTCACTGGCCAAAGAGAAACAAGAGAAGATCCAGCAAGCCATTCTCACAAGGAACGAATACACGTCCTTCATCGATGTGACTCACAAAGCCCTGAAGGAGCTGGAGGAACAGTTCAATCATCTGGAAACGCAGCCGGTCGGCCTGCAAACGGAGGAGGTCGTGAGTCTGAGGAACGACTACAAGGCCATCCAGGTGGATCTGAGCAGCCTGGGTCTGGCGGTGAGCGAACTGAACCAGAAGAAAGAAGGATTTCGCAGCACCGGTCAACCGTGGTGCCCGGAGGAAATGACCCAGCTGGTGAGCCTGTACAACGGGCTGAAACGATTGGTGGAGCAGAAAGTCGAACACCTGGACGAAACCTTGGAGTCCTTCGAGGACCACAGGGCGATGGCCATGCAAGTCGACTCGGAGCTGAAGGCCACGAAGGAGCAGCTGGTGAAGGTCAACGCCGAGACTCAGTCGGCCGAGGAACGGCTGAAGAACTACCACGCTCTGGCGGGGAGTCTTCAGAGCGCTAACTCCCACCTGTCCAGACTCATGGAACAGATGGACAGTCTTGCTCCTCGCGTTGACCGGGCAGCGCACGATGCCTCCAAAGATCAAGTGCTTCTCTGGCAAGAAGAGCTGCAGTCCCTGCAGGCCGCAGTGGGCGACCTCATAGAGGAGTGCGAGAACAGATTCGTCCAGAGCAAGGACTTCGAGACGGAGATGAAGAGGACCCTGGACTGGCTGCAGCAGGTCCGGGACGAACTGGGCTGCGCCGTGATCGTGGACGTCAGGGTGGAGAAGGTGCAGGAGGAGATCAGGAAGCAGCAAATAATGCAGGAGGAGGTCCAGTCCAGGCTGAGGATAGTGGCCGCTCTGAGTAGCCGGGAGAAACAGAAGTATGTGAGCGCCAACGAGCTCGTCCCGACCCACGTGGACACAAGCCTGGAGGAAATGGCCAAACTGCAGGCTGAAATTCAAAAAGCGCTCAGTTCTAAACAGGTAATACTCTTCTTCTCATTTGCAAGACATCCTCCAGCGTGAACATCACGCGCTGAAAACAGCTGAAAAGTCTTTAAACCCGGACCGGTTGTGACTGCCGGCCCCTTCACGTCCTTCTCAACACTCGATCTTTTTTCCTTTTTTCGTTGCAAAGATTACTTTGGAGGAAGCGCTGGTGCTGTGCCAGAAGTATCACTTCCGGATGCAGTCGGCCTGCGAGTGGCTGGAGGACGCGGTGTCCTTCCTGCAGCAGGCCAGCTTAGGCGTGGATGTGGAGAACTACGAGGAGTGTCTGCGGCAGCATGGAGACATCACGGCCACAGAGCAGGAGTTCTTCATTCACCTCGAGGAGCTGCAGGCCCTGCTGCCGCAGCTGGAGAACCTGGTCAATCCCACAGCGCGGGAGCAGCTCCGGGTGAGCGTGGAGTCAGCGAAGCAGAGAGGTATCGAGGTCCGCGATCAGCTCCAGTGTCACCAAGATGTTCTTCACAGGTAGCCAAAGAGCAAACGGACAAGCGCACGTTTTCGGGAGCTGCGTTTCAAATGCTTGGATTTGTATTTTCCTTCTTTTTTTTTCTTCGGTTTTGTTCTTTAGCTGCGTGACCCAGTGGAACTCGTACCAGGAGGCGCGGCAGACTGTCATTGAGCTGATGAACGACGTGGAGAAGAAGCTGACCGAGTTTTCGACTGCCAAGGCGGCCACTAGCCAAGAGGCCGAAGACAAGTTATGCGGTCATCGGGTGCGTTTGAAAAACAACAAAAAAAAAAAAAAGATCTCGACACAAAGTGAATCGCTTGAACTTTATTTACTTTTCTTACTTTCCAGTCTCTTGTATCTCTCGTGAATGGCTTCCAAGACAAGCTAAGCGGTTTGGAGGAGCAAGCGGCTCAGCTGGAGCTGGTGGGCAGCGACGCCAGCAAGGCCACCATCAGCCGCTCCATGACCACCGTGTGGCAGCGCTGGACGAGGCTTCGCAGCGTTGCCCGGGGGCAGGAGAGAGTCCTGGAGGACACGGCGCAGGAGTGGAGGACCTTCCGCGAGAGGGTACCGTCCCTGGGAAATGGACCGCGTGCGATGTACGACGAGAAGCTTCGGACGCGGAGCGCTCATATGTTCCTTTCCTCCGCAGATGGTGAGGGTCAGGGCGGTGTCCGATGAGCTCCAGAATCGTGTCGCCGACAGCGCGGTGGAGAAGGCCTCAAAAGCCACCCTGCAGTCTCTGATGGACCAGCATGAGCTGCTGAGCCAGGACCTGGAGAGGGAGCTCTCCTCCCTCACACTGCTGCGCCAGTACGCCCTCAGTTTACTCCACGACGTGGAGGTGCCTTCGCCCACCAACGGCCAGGATGAGCTCCCCGGCCTCAAGGAAATCCGAGCAGTGCAGGACCAGATGGAGAGGTAAACCTCCCAAGGGCGCAATGTCTCCGAGCCCGGGTTAAATTACCGCATTTTCCGGACTATAAGCCGCTACTTGAGCTTAAACAACGATGCGGCTAATTTATGGATTTTTTTTTGGGGGGGGGGGGGGGGCGACGGGTTCACGCCGATAAAACATTTAGCCTCGTCACCTCGCCGGCCCGAAAAAACAGCCCTT
>CAAKHD010006784.1:68027-88027 GCA_901007705.1 Fistularia tabacaria
TTGGGCTTAAACCAGAGTGCGGTTAATTTTGGGATTTTTTTTTGGGGGGGGGGGGGGGGCGACGTGCTTCACGCCGCTAAAACATTTAGCCTCGTCACATCGCCGGACCGACGAAATCGCGCTTCATTCACACAAACCCAACATGGAAAAACACGCGAAGAAAGGCGTATGATGCAGCTTTCAAGCTGAAGGCGATGGATCCGGCTGTCGAAGGAGGAAAAACAAGAGCCGCTGCGCGTAAGCTCGGCGTCAACGAATCCACGGTGAGACGTTGGAGACGGCGGCGTGGAAGACGGACTCAATGGAAAAGGGCCACAAAAGCTGTCTGAGGTTAAAAAAAAAAAAAAAAAAAAAGATGGCCCGAACTTGAGAACGTTCTGGAAGACTGGGTGGAAGCACGGATGGGTTTTGCGCGCAGGAGGAAGATGAAGATAATCTTTTTTTATATTTCTGCCAATCTGATTGCAGATTTACGACATTTCTTTCGCAAATTTGAAAGTCACCTGGTCATCACTTCGAAAACTCGTTTGATGGGCGGATTTCATGGAATACATGGAAACCGCTCAGCTTCTTTTGTTCGCACGCTTTGAACGCCGCGATTCAAACAACGACGCGGCTAATATATGGATTTTTGGGGGGGGCTGACGAGCTTCACGCCGCCAAAACATTCGGCCTCGTCACGCCGACGGATCGATGAAATGACCGAGAAATTCGGAGGCTGGACGACTTTAACGGTTTTAGCGCGCAGGAGGAAGACGAAGCTGGCGATCAGCCGGAGGAGGACAAGGCGGGGATAGAAAATGGACGGATGGACTTTTCCTTGTTTTATTTATGATTAATCTTTTTGAATCAGCTGTGTTTCCGGCACTGTTTGGAAAAAAAAAAAAGTACGTATTTGTTACGTAAATTGTAACATCTATCTATGTAAATATCTCATTTTACAACGTGGACACCTGCGGCTTATAGACAGGTGCGGCTTATATGTGTACAAATATAGTTATTTGTGCGGTGCGGCTTATATCCAGGTGTGCTCAATAGTCCGGAAAATACGGCACATCAATATTTGAAATGTTTGTTTGTTTTTTTACATAAAGTAAAACCCATTTGGACTTCTTTGGCTTCCCCCAGCCTCCTCACGCACTCCAGGACCAAGCGGGCTCAGGTGGCTCAGGAACTGAGGGACAGGGAGGAAGTGGAGAGGGAGCTGAGTGTCGTTAAAGCCTGGATACAGCAGACCATGGAGCTTCTTCTCAACCCCACGCCTGACATCGATTCGCTGCTACAGGAACTGGAGGTATCGTTTCCGTGTACAAATAGAAACGAGTGTTACGTGAGCGCACGAACTCGTCAAACCCGCGTCAGCTTGGACATTCGTTTCTTCCATCGCACAGAAAAATTTCAAGCCAGATTGAAACGCGAACAGTGGGAAATAACAATCAGCCTCCATCTTGGTCGATTTTAGTCTCAGCAAAGCAACACTAAGTTTAGTAAGAACAATGAATGCTTGTGCAACTTTTTGCTCAAAACCAAGAGAGAGAAGAGGAGCAACGATCTCAAACCCGGATTAAATTTCTGAACGAAACGGAATCGAATGTCCCCTGACTTTTTGCATTTTTTTTTTTTTTTTTAAACACCAAAAATCACGCGTGTTCTATTTGGCACGAACAGGTCGTGCATGGAGACGTGATCAATTATCGTCAGAACGTGGATAAATTGGCGGAGCAGCAGCAGAGCAAGTACCTGGACCTTTACACTATTCTGCCCTCGGAAATCTCGATGCAGCTGGCCGAGGTCTCACTCGCCCTGGGTGCGATCGAGGATCAGGTACGTCACCGTCCCCGCGTATTTGCACGCCAACAAGGCCTCGATCGAGCCCTCGGTTTAATATCAGCTGCTTTCTGGACGTTGTAGGTTCTTTCAAAAGAGAGAGAAATACAGAGAACCAGAGAAATAAAAGAGGACTTCAGTTCCAGAATCCACGACATCTCTGAGAGACTCAAAAACATCTCTGCTAAGTTTAAGGAAAAATCCCCGGAGGTCGATCAAGCCAAAGAGGAGGTCAAGGTGAGTCGTCTCATTTGGTGGCTTCCAAACTTTTTTGCGCCACAGACCGGTTGAATGTCAGATAATATTTTCAGGGACCGGCCTTCGAGGTATGGCGGACAAATGCGACGACATCAAATGATACGACCAGCATAAAAACTGGTGTTTTCTAAATACAATCATTCACGTGAATCCACTGTGGATGCAACCTGGTGACGTCCCGCTATGCAGAATGCTTGGTCTCCAAGAGGAGAAGCAGGTTTGAAGGCTTCATTGCCTCAGGACAGAGCAGGCTCGCCCCGTGGAAACAACCGGTTACAATAAATCCATATTTCAAGTAGGACTCCTGCTATTGGCTGTTAAATGCAGTTTTTCTTTGACGTCTTCGGCTCTTCTTCATTCTCCTCACCGGCTCTTTTCCCCTGCGCTAAGAAACTTTCCAAAGAACTTTGTTTTTTGTTCATTTTGCTAGCTTAGGGGGTTTTAGGTTAGCGGTTGTGTGCTATGCGTTAGCGGCCGGCGGAGCCCCTTTAAGAAGGTAGCGGATGATGGTAAGACGTGACCGAGGAAAAGCATCTCGTCATGCGTCAACAGTGAGTCATAGACAGATGTGGCGGAGAGAATCTGCTCATTTTCCAAAATAAAACATCCTTCAGAATCAGATCATCAAACAAATAAAACAGAAATAATGGAAGTTTCATTATGTGGCCAAAAGTATTGGCTCGCCTGCCTTGACTGGCATATGAACTTAAGTGACCTCCCATTCCTGATCCATAGGGTTCAATATGACGACGGTCCACCCTCTGCAGCTAGAACAGCTTCAACTCTTCTGGGAAGAATGTCCACCAGCTTCAGGAGTGTGTTGATGGGAATTTCGGAGCATTCTTCCAGAAGAGCGTTTGTGAGGTCACACACTGACGTTGGACGAGAAAGCCTTGCTCTCCGTCACCCCTCTAATTCATCCCGAAGGTGTTCTATGGAGGTGATCTCAGGACTCTGTGGTTCCTCCACAGCAGACTCTGTCCTCCATGGAGCTTTGCTTTGTCCAAAACCATCTTTACATGTCCAAAGGCTGATGTTTGTTATGGCTTCAGCATACCAATCTGGTGTGGATGAAGATGGGTGGCCTGCACAGAGTCCTGAGCTCACCTCCATAGAACACCTTTGAGGGGAGACGGAGAGCAAGGCTTTCTTGTCCAACATCAGTGTGTGACCTCACAAATCTTTACAAAATTTGGCGTATGTGTTCTCTCTGTGCAGCCCGGTACCAATTGACCCACAGACCGGTACCGGTCCGCGGCCCAGGGGTTGATCGAATTCATCAGGATTCACCTACATGCTAATCTTGATACTTCCAACCTTCCACTTCCTCTAATCTACAGAGTCTGGCAGAGGAGTTGGACTGCTGTGGCCGAACTCTCTCCGAACTGGATGCTTCCGTTCAGGAGTTCGGACGCAGAAACCCCCTACTGGCCAAACAGCTCAGCGACGCCATCAGCAAGTTATCGGAGATGCATCACCACATCACTCGGCTGGCGGACTGCAGGAACAACTGGCTCAAGAAGGTTTGTTTTTCTAGGTCTCGTAAAGTTGGCATAACGAAGCTTTTGCGCTTTCGTTTTATTCAGCAAGACTCTCAAACTCCTTGTTCATGGTTGTAACATCGCCTCTGCGTTTTCTTTGCTCCTCAGGCCGTTTGCTATTTAGACGAGTACAATGAGATGCTGGACTTCATTGTGAGGTGGTCGGAGAAAGCCAGAAGCCTGGTGAGAGCAAACATCATCTGGAACTCCTCCGTTCACCTGCAGGAGCAGATCCGGATGTACCAGGTGAGATGAACATCCCAAAATACCTGGAATTCTCTTTGATTTTGAGGGTCAGATAAACGTACGGAAGCTGTGTTTTAGTTAGTGGGGACCGGGAGCCATTGTTATGTTTTCTTAACTTCGTCTTTTCCTCAGGCTGTCCTTCGTGAGTCCCGGGAGCTCCACGGAGACCTGGAGTCCATGGCAGAGAAGGTAGAGCTTCTGTCCGAGGTGCTGCAGGTCGAGTCCATGAGCCAGCAGTTATGTGAACTCGGTCGTCACACCGAGGAGCTCCAGCAAGGCATCAAGACGCGTCTCCAGAGTTTGGAGGATGCGAACAAGGTACCGAATGTTGGGAACGTCAGATCTGTCGAAACCGGTAAAGCGGTTTTCTTAAACTTGGCGAAGCACATTTGTTTGGTCAGTTACTAAAATAAACGGCTCTGTTTTTTGGCGATTTCCGTCTCTGAAATATTTGTATGATGTGGCAACCGGGCCGTGTCGCATGGTCCCCAGAGTATGGAAGCCCTGGAGTATGAAGTGAAGGCCCTCCATGTTGCCCTGGAGCAGGTCCAAGCCACATTGACCTCACCAGAGCTGGCTTGCCAGAGCCTCAAAGAACAGCTCGCCCAGAGACAGGTAACATTAAAATGTATCCCATCACCCGGAGGGGATCAGGAATTGTGTGGAACGCTTGCATCGCATACGATGGCCTCTGAACACCTCTTGCATCGTCACCTGTCCGTGTTTTTGCAGCGGCTTCTGGGCGACATGGAAGGCTTCAAGCAGCAGGTGCAGGCGGTGCAGCGGTGTCAGAGTGCTCTGCAGGTCCCAGAGGAGGTCATGCCCAACCTCGCCATTTGCCGCACGGCTCTTCGTCTTCAACAAGAAGCCAGTCAGTTGCAGCACGTGGCCATTCAGCAGTGCAACATCCTGCAGGTACAGCGGGGAGTCGGCGAAAGACAGAAAAGGGGGCGATTCACGATCCGCAGCGCCGACGGTCCTGTTGTTTCCCAGGAGGCGGTGGTGCAGTACGAGCAGTATGAACAGGAGGTGAGAGACCTGCAGGGACTGATCGAAGAAGCCCACCGGGTCATTCAGGACCGTCCCATCACGACGAACAACATCCAGGAGCTTCAGGCGCAGATCCTGCACCACGAGGTCAGGGAGATTCATTGTTCCGCTGAAACCCACAGGGAATAGAATCGCAGGGAAGTAGAGCGGTGTTTCCCAACCTTTATAGACACGGCAACATATTTGACATTAGAAAAATCCCACGGCACTCCTAATGAATATGTCAAACACGTTTTCAATGACATCGAATGAAACCGGAGTCTGGATTTACTTCCTCGGGTGTGAAATCTGTTTGCTTGAAAACAAAACTGATATTCTCGCAGGAACTGGCTGTTTGGATTTCGCGATGAGCTCAGCAATTTTTGTCGCTAGCTTTCAGGCGCTTTCTCACTCGTCTCGGTGGTTTTCTCCAACGGCGCCGCCTGTTTCTCAGTCTGTAGTCCGCGTTCTTATCTTGAAGCGAAGGGTGTTCAGTTTGGAGATGGCGTTTTACGATGCTTGGAAGCGTGGCACCGTCGGACAGCTTTTCCCCGCAGACCAGACAGACAGAATGGAGTCGGCTTGATCGATTCCTCAGTAAAAGCAAATCCAAACGCCATCCAACTTTCATTGGATTGTCTCGAGCTCATCTTTTTTTCTTTCTTCTGACTTTCATGGGCTATGTTCCCATTTCAGTTTAAACACTCCCAAAAAACTCCAGGATGCAGGTGATTAGTTTCCATGAAGTTTACTGGGAACCTTGTGAAACTATAAAACAATAAAACAAATTGTCTGCATTTTTAAACGAACAAAACATCACAGCACTAGCTTATATATAGCATAGCTCAGCTATCCTCACGGCGGAACGCGATCCAGCAGCGGCAAAATATGTAGCTAACTCAACTTTGCGACAGCTAGCATCACAGCAGTTTTAATAGCCACACAAACTTAAATTGCTTCCTAATTTTTGAATTGAATAAATAATACCCACAGACGTTGCCTTAGCAAAGAGGGAGAGAGAATAGTCTACCAGCTGCAGGGCTGCTGACCGTTACTGTACTCATGCCACTGTAACTGATGGCCGCAAGTTGAATTTACCTCCTGTCTCTCGGTATTCACTGCTTCCATGTTGCTATGGTGACAAATAAATATGACATAGAACTGTGTTTTCTAAAAACAAACATTTTGTAGGGGCATAACACTGACGGAGACTCTTATTCGGGCCTGAACGTTCTTCAGCACCAGAGCGTCCTGACGGAGTAGTTTCTCTTTTCAAACACGCATCCGTGGCGTATCACTGCTGCCGCGTCACTCCAAGCATCGCTAATGACTCTGCTGTTTGAGCAGCGGCAGGAAGATCCGCCGCTTCATTCACTGCCGGTTGCCATCTAGTGGAAGAGCATTGCAATGTTCTGCCTGTCCCCGCAAGCTGCCCACATCGAAAGACGGACGTTGAATAAATCTTTTTTGGCCCGATCGGGTGAAAGTGGGCATTTTTCCACAGTGCACTCGCATGCAGCGGCAGAGTGGTTGGGAAACACTGATGTGGAATCTGCATTAGGAGTATTGTCCCGTATCAGTATTTGAAGCCATTAAGACCTTTAATTAACTTCTTTTAGGTCAATTTTTGCTGATTTGTTGGTACAAGAATACAAGTTTGCTGAATACAAGCCGCATCGGCTAAATAAGATAAATATATAAATATATGTGTACATATATAGGCCGCCCTTGTTGGGCGTCCACGTCGTAACATGAGATATTTACACAGAAAGATGTTACACCGAAACATTTTGTTTTTTTTTAATTAAACACATACCGGTAACATCCACAAATATGTAGCGGGAAATGCCTTTTTTCCTGTAACACGGCCGGTGAAAAAGATTAATAACGAATAACACAAGGAAAAGTCCATCCCTTCATTTTCCATCCCCGCCTCGTCCTCCTCCGGCTGATCGCTGTCTTCGTCTTCCTCCTGCGCGCCAAAACCGTTAAAGTCGTCCAGCCTCCGAATCTCACGGTAGTTTCATCGGCCCGATGTGACGAGGCTGAATGTTTTGGCGGCGTGAAGCTCGTCAGCCCAAAATAAAAAATCCATGAATTAGCCGCGTCGTTGTTTAAACCGCGGCATTCAAAGCGCGTGGAAAAAAGTAGCGGCTTAAAACCCGGAAATGACGGTAACTGTGGTCGACTTCTCGCTAATTTGAGGGCTCTCTTGCTGATGTTAAAGCTGAGCGGTTCCAATGTATTCCCATCAAGAGAGTTTTCTAAGGGTTTTTAAGGTTTTTAAGGGTTTTCGAAGGAGTCTTCTAAGGTGACTTTCAAATTTGCGGAAGAAATGTAGTAAGATAAGATAATATGATAATACTTTATTGATCCCCACAGGGGAAATTCGGGTGTTGCAGCAGCAACATTAGAGAAAAAAAATAAAAAATAAATAACAGGAAAGACATATACACACATATATCAGTGCAAACACATATGCACATAAGTCACCATACATTCCCACACACACGTTTACATACATTTTTAAATCGGCAATCAGAATTACGGAAATAGAAGAAATCCATGATCAGCCTCAGCATGCGGGCCAGCGCATTGCTAAGCATCGAAACCAGGAGAAGTAGATGAGTGAGACCGCTGCTCACCTGAGATCATGTGGTTTTTGGACTATTCATTCGGAAGACCTGGGTTGGCGACGTTGACGCGAGATGTTGTTTGGAAATAGGAACTGGCTCAAAAGATCAAAGGTTACCAGGAGCAGATTTCCTCGCTGAACTCCAAATGCAAGATGCTGTCGGTGAAGGCCAAGCACGCCACCATGCTCCTGACCGTCAGCGACGTGGAGGGGCTGCCCGAGGGGCTGCAGGAGCCGGACGGCGAGAAATCCAAGAAGCCGTCGGGCCAGTCGGTGATGGTGAGCGCGTGACATCGAACCGCGCCTTCCGCTTCGTCTGCTTTTCCTTCCCAACACGATCAATGATTTTTAATTTTTTTTTTCACTAATCTTTTTTTTTTTTTTTTTTTTTTGCTTTATCTTAACAAAACCAATCTTCTCCGATCTCCCCTGCATGTGCGAACCTCCGTTCGTGTTTGCGGCGCGGCGTGCCAGGTGACCGCCGGCCGCTGCCACACCCTCCTGTCTCCTGTAACCGAGGAGTCCGGGGAGGAGGGCACGAACAGCGAGTTGTCTTCCCCACCTGTCTGTCGCTCTCCTTCGCCCATCGCTCGTACCGAGGCCGCCGTCACCAAGGTATCTGGCTTTTCACTTCTTCAAAAGAGCCTCTCAGCAGAAATTCTCAGTGATCATTTTGTGCCGCGACCCTTCCTCTTGCGATTGCTTTCACGTGTGTTTTCAACGATTCGCTGCACAGCAGTCGGTAACATCGTCACCATTCACATTTGTTATTCTCTCCTTCCTCAGCGCAGTGCTTTACATATATATATATATTTATTTTTTCTTTTTTTGGCATGAATAACAAATGCAGTTCTTCTCCCGGTCGGACAGGGAACGCTTAAAAGAGCTCCGGTTCAAGAATTATATGACCCGACATTTGATTCGGTGGCAAACCTGGATGACCTGCAGCGATCGTGGGAGACCTTAAAGAATGTGGTATGTGACAAATCTGCGTTCGTCTTTTCCAAAATGAGTCAAACAGGCCTGATGAAGTTGCGTTGCAAATTAGGAGGAAGCCCGGATTTGAAATACCGACGTTATGGGGATTCGGGACTGTTGAATGACATCATTTTTAATG
The DNA here is from genome assembly GCA_901007705.1 of Fistularia tabacaria. Taxonomy (NCBI): domain Eukaryota; kingdom Metazoa; phylum Chordata; class Actinopteri; order Syngnathiformes; family Fistulariidae; genus Fistularia; species Fistularia tabacaria. The sequence goes on from CAAKHD010006784.1 coordinate 76,681, forward strand.
TTTACATTTTCTTTTTAACTCAATTTTAATTTAGTTTCTCTCAACATCAGTAAGACAGGTACATGTACAACATGTAATGGGATGACATAGTAATAGATTAATGAAAAGGAAATAGCAACAGAGATTTCAGGGAGGAGAAAGAGAAAGAAAAATGATTCAAAAAATCCTCTCCACATAGGTAGTCGAAAAGGATGTGATGCTTGTGTCCGGTGCCGATCCAAAACTCCTTGAGTGCGACCTCATTCTATTAGTTGACCCATGACAGCTTCATGAAAATAGACTTCTGAAGTCTTAATGAATATGAAATTTGAGCCATTTGGACACGTTTCTCCACAGTAATGAAAAAACGACCCCCATTTTTTGGGGTCTTTCTGCTACGTAGAAACAAAATAGGTGTTGCATTTTTTGAAATCAATGAACAACTGCAGAGAAAAAACTAAATTGCATTTCTGCGTGCAACCAAACATTCTGAACTTTGTAAAAAGAAGACGCTGGGTTGAAAGTCAGTTTTATGAAAAACACTCATTGTCTTTTTGAGTCCTTCTTGTATTTATGAAAAAAAAAAAGTTGAACTTAAATGATCCACCGGCAGCAAAACCCAAAAATGCCGTTCTCTCTTTGTGTGCCGTCATCCTTTGACTGGCAGGTGCAGTCAGCTGACAACCCCAATAGTAAAAGGTCTGTTTCACTGAGCACTGAAAAACTATGAATAAATACAAAATAATGGACAATTCAAATATTGATCATGCTTGACGAATGTGATTTCTGCTCCTGAACCTCCACGCTCAGCATCTTCATGTCAGACCTTCATCTTCACACGGGGTTGTAAGCTGTCCTCTGTGACGCGTGAACGCATGTTCGCTTTTCATAAAGTTCATGCGACAAAAGTATTTTAACCCGTTTTATTGACATGTCACAATATCGCCATGATCTTCCACGGGGTTCCGACCGCTGGACTCGACCCGCAGGGGTTGATCCTGATAATGCAGTTGTTTTTTGGGATGCCCTGTTTGAAAACCTCCTTGTTTACATTTTGAGTTTTACATGAGTTACAAATCTTTCAAATCATAAAGTCGTGAGTCTGAGACAAGTAAGTAGTTTCTCCTCGTCTAATTCATCTAATGTATGACTTGGAATCCCAGTCACATGATTGGAGTCCATACGTCAGAGCAATTGATCACACAAAATGGCAGGAAATAATAATAATAATAATAATTATTATTATTATTATTATTATTATCATTATTATTATTATTAATAATAATAATAATAATTATTATTATTATTAATTATTGTTATTAATTATATAATAATAATAATAATAATAATAATAATTATTATTATTATTATTATTATTATTATTATTATTATTATTATTATTATAATTATTATAATTATTATTATTATTATCATTATTATTATTATTATTATTATTATTATTATTGTTGTTGTTGTTGTTATTGTTATTGTCATTGTTCTTCTTATTGTTGTTGTTATTATTTATATATATATATATATATATATATATATATATATATATATATATATATATATATATATATATATATATATATATATATATATATATATCAATTAATTATTATTGATTAATTATTAATTAATTATCAGTATACATAATATTATATATATTGTATATTGGTATTAATATTGAATATAATAATGATAATAATAATAATAATAATAATAATAATAATAATAATAATAATAATAATAACAATAATAAATAATAAATAATAATAATAATAATAATATTGTTGTTGTTGTTGTTGTTATAGTAATAATAATCCCAGTTGTCGGCCATGCATGGTTCTTTCATGGGTTTTTATTTGTCTTCTAACAGATCAGCGAGAAGCAGAGATCTTTGTATGAGGCTCTGGAGAAGCAGCAGCGTTATCAGAGCTCACTGCAGTCCATCTCTACGAAAATGGAGGCACTGGAGGCCAAACTGGGTGAACCTCTGGAGGAGGACAGAAGCCCAGACAGTCACATGAGAACCCACGAGGTGAGTCCTGGTCCTGGTCTTCAGAGAATGTCGTGAATCCCCCTGAAATGTGATAAATGACTTATCAAGGGCTTGTTCTTGAGGAAATGAAATAGTGAATCGTGTTGAGGATCATCGAAATCTGATATTGTGGGTTTTTCTGAATGAAAACAGAACACATTGATGCACATTCAATCACACACGAGTCTATGGCAGTGGTTCTTAACCTGGGTTCGATCGAACCCCAGGGGTTCGGCAGAGGTCAAGACGAGGTCAAGACACACACACTCCTAAGATTTGTGATGACACGCCCCGCTTGGCCATCATTGACTGCAGGTGATCACGCTGCATCGCTTGGCCTATCTCTGCCGCAGGGAATTTACTGGTGCGCCCAGTCGTCGAATTGTGTCTGTCGTGATGGCACGTCGTGTGATTTCTTTCTTCATATTTTCATCCCTTAATACAAAGGGGGCGGACGAATATGTACAACATGGATTTACATGTATGACGAGTACCATATCAATCGAAGAAAAACTTCATTTATATCTGAATAGCGCATGAAAAAATAAACTACAAATATTTTATGGGTTGAAAAGAATGCAGTTGATTTTTTTATCAGTAATTTTGTTATTCAGAGTTCTGTTTTTTGAAGAAAATTAAAAAAAAAAAAAAAACGTAAATGAGAAATCCGCATTTTTGGAGCCCATTGCTGTTTTGAATTTGAAAAAAAATCACATTTTAATTTTCCTATTGAAAATAGGGGTTCGGTGAATGCGCATATGAAACTGGAGGGGCTCAGCAACTCCAACAAGGTTGAGAACCACTGATCTATGGTTAAAAAAAGTATTGGGGAATATTTCAACATCTATTCTAAAAATGACAACAATGTGTAATTCATGAATCCCTTGTAGGGAAAATCACACTCTGAACCCATCAAGATGTTTAATAGCTTTCAGTAAATTTCTAATAGAAATAATTAAAATGAATGAATGTTGATAAAAAAAAACAAAACAGTGAGCTTTAAAACTGTACAAGACGGTGGTGAGACCAGCGATGCTGTATATGGTCTGAACAGTGGTTCTTAACCTTGTTGGAGGAACAACTGAACCCCACCGGTTTCACATGCTCATTCCCCCAACCCCATTTAATAGGAAAAATAAAATGTGATTTTTTCAAATACAAAACATGGGTAGATACAGTGGGGCTCCAAAAATGCGGATTGTTCATTTATGGGTTAAAAAAAATATTATTTTCTTTATAACCAGAACTTTGAATAAAAAAAAGTCACTGATAAAAGATGAATTGCATTCCATAAGATATTTGTAGTTTATTTATTCATTCAGAGATAAATAAAGTTTGTTTTTGTTCGACTTATATGGTACCGGCGTTCAAAAATGAGGATTATTTTTTTAATAAAGCCCAGATATTATGCAAAATTACTATATATCTTACAATTATTGTTAAGTTTTTGTTTTATTTCCCTCCCCCAAAACGTTTTAAAATAAATTCTTGAAATTAATTTCGCTGATATGACAAAAAAAAAGTAATGCATTTGATTCAAAGGCATCGCTTTTTTTTGTCTTTTGTGTGTCTTGACCGAAACCCAGGTTAAAAACCACTGGTCTAGAAACAGCGACCATGACAAAAAGACAGGAAGCAGAGCTGGAGGTGGCAGAGATGAAGATGTTGAGGTTCTCTTTGGGAGTGACCAGGATGGAGAGGATCAGGAATGAGTCCATCAGAGGGACAACACATGTTAGATGTGAAGGTCAGAGAAGGTCAGAGAAGCCGGACTGAGATAGTTGGTGAATATATTGTCAGACGGATGCTGGAATTGGAGGTCTAGATGAAGACCAGAGAGAAGACGTATGGAGGTAGTGAGAGAGGATATGAAGGGAGTTGGTGTGAGAGAGGAGGATCCAGAGGATAGGGTTCGATGGAGAAGGTGGATTCCCCTGAAGGGAAAAGCCCAAAGAAGAAGAAGAGGAAGAAGAAGAAGGAGCTTTAACTATCAAATGACTAACTCCAAATAATCAAGACATGAGGTGAAAGTTTTCTGAAAGTGGCAAAGAGGTTCCAGAGAAATGCACGTGAAATGACCAAAAAATGACCCGATTAAGAAGCAATTTCCAGAAACAGAAGTGGCAACTTTCCAAATTGTGATGCTCGATCAGATTGATTTTATATTAAGAACATTTCTAAACATCTACCAATGAATTCAACATGGGCTCTGAATTCAAACGGAGACCGACCACCAGTCTGACTGTTCATGTTAAGATCTTGAAATCCGAAGTTCAATCCGACAAACTCGGTCGTTCTCTCCAGGGTCAGATTCAAGAGATTCAGAGTGTGCAGGGGGAAATCAACAGACTGCAGATGAGCTTCTCAGAGGACCTGACCCGCGAAGCGGCGGACTCGGACGTGGCTGACCAGCTGGCCATGCAGTCGTCCCTCGCCGTTTTAGCGGAAAGGATGGCCACCATCCACATGAAGGCCTCGGGGAAGCAGCAGGTGTTGGAGGTATTTATTCAAACGGCGTTCCTGCCGTTAAATCCGGGGCCTGTCAGAGTCGGGGGGGGATCTTCTCTGCGGCCAACTCCAGGGGTAATAATCGGCAATTCTTCTGCCGCAGGAGCGCGTTATCGACCGGCTGGAGGGCCAACGCCTGGAGCAGGCCGTCCAGCGCTGTCACGCCCAGGCGGAGGAGCTGGACCAGTGGCTGGCCGGCGTGCGCGTCGCTGCCGTCTCCATCCTGGAACCCGGACCGCTCCAGAACGCGGATGCGGAGAATCAGCTGGCCGAGTGTCAGGTAGGGGCTCCGGAATCCCTCCGGAACCCCACGGTTGCACGGATGCGAATTCATGACTCCGGGTATGAAGTTTCCGGAAGATTTGAGTCCTGGGCGATAACACCTCCGGCTTCCGGGCGTTAAGCCGTCAGTCGTGTTAAGCTCACAAACACAAATAATGGGCTGGATTATTTTTCATCCATCTTATACTTCAATATTTTGCTTCTTTTATCCCATATGGCTTATCCCAGGGGGCAGGAACCCTTCAGTAGGTAAATAAGAGCATTAGCAGGTCAGTCTGTTGACTGCGTCCTAAGCAAGTGCAGCGCAGTCTTAAGAAGATTATGCAGATACCTGTGTGGGACGGGGGCCTGTCAGCGGCGTTGAGGTAGCGACTTTGAAAGGATAAACAGATCCCGCTGCCGGGATTGGCGTTGGCGGCCAAGCTGCTCGAATATCCAAGTAGGGGAATCCTGGAGCACGCAGAGAATAAAGCGGGAACAACACCGCCGGGGACAGACAACTCGTTATGCCGATATTTTTCGACTCGCTGCTTTTACAAATGGACACTCCTGACTGGTCTGGTGTTCGGCACACGGCGGTCGCTTCCCAGCTCGCACAGGAGCGTGTTTGTTGCAGACGGCGGAGCGTGAAGGATTAGCGGTAATATGTTGCGCAGGAGGCGGGCGAGGAGAGACGGGCCGAGGATGAAAGCAGAGGGAGAGCTCTCCCCGTCCGGCGGCCGGGGAAAGCCGCGAGCGTGAGGGGGTTCGGCCAGGAACCCCCTCCTCCTCCTCCTCCTGGGTCTGCGGCGGCGGCGGCGACAGGTGATGAGACAGCATGTTTGAGCTGGCCTCTCTCCTTCTGCTGCTGCAGAACATGTTGCTGGACATCGAGGAGAAGGTGCTGGCTCTGTCCGAGCTGTCCGTGCACAGCGAGAACCTGCTGCTGGAGGGCCGGACGGAGACCAGAGAGGAAGCGGAGCGCTTGGCTGGGAAGCTGCGCACGTTAAAGGGCGGCTTGTTGGAGCTACAGAAGATGCTGCAGGACAAGGAGATTGGCATGCAGGTGAGGCACCTGAGACGGTCGACAGAGGCTTTCAAATTGCGACACGCAGAATTCATTCTGGATCGACATTAATATTCCACCACCACAAAAGTACTTGAGTCGGAAAAAGTGACATTCCAGATACGCAACGTTAATAAATGTGGTTTGCCTCCATTTACAAGGACTTCCAGTGTAACTCGGGTTTAAAAGCATTTCAATGTGACAAAGCAAACTGTATTTTTCTTTTGTGAAAAACAGAAAGTTTGTTCACGAGTAGTTACTTTTTCTACATATTTTATGCTAACATTGATTACCGATTGTACGCTATTCACCGCTTATCTTTATAGGATTTTTCCACAATTTTTCAGATCGTTTTGCAATAATCTAATAGTAATTGCTCTGTAAATTTTAAATACTTCCCCTCCATATTACCTGACCCTTTTTCTCCAGCTTTTAGGGCGGTTTCGGAATGATTGTAATAAAGATGACTTGAAGCATATTAGCCTTTTTTTTCCTCCTGGTTTTGAGAGCTGACGAGACACTTTCATGAAGATGATTAAGATCACTGGAAAAAAATGAACTTAATCGCAAAGACGGGGAAGCGACGGCAGACAGTGGGTTGATGATACATTTAGGAGGACTCTGTAGATTTTTAATCGCACTTTGGCTTGAAATCGAATCACTATAACTTTTAATACATGCCGATATTTTGTCGTGCCCGCTGTTCCAACAAGGCGGCCATGTGATGTTATTATTACACAATTATGAAGAGGAGAAACGTTCAATTTTCTTTTATTACTTCATCCGTGGATCAATTGTAGTTTTACAACCGTTGCACGAAAATGTCTCCGAAATCAGCATTTTCTCTTCCGCTACTGACGTCGGTCACAATTACATCTTAAATCCAGGGCTCCCTGCAGGAGCAGGAGGACAGTGGGTCGGACTCCAGTCTCTCTCAGAGCCCCAGTGTGCAGGACTGGCTGGTCCAGGTCCAGACCACGCGCTCCCAGCAGCACCAGGACAGTCTCCAGAGACAAAGGGTAACATTTTCTCAAATATTCACAACACTGCTTCGAAAAACAGAATTGTAACGTATAAGCGAGATATTGGAGATATCATTTTTTTCCCACAGCTGTCATTTACTTGCATCAGAGAGCGCCGAACGAAGAAAACAATATCAAAGAATTCTGTTTCCGCGCAATGAAATGTTTCTATATTTATGCTGCAAACGTTAATGTGTTTTTCAAACCATGCGTTTCTTGAAAAAAATGTACGCGTTTTAGAAACCAAAAAATGTCATCAAAACCATCTTTGGCTGTTTTGCTTATTTGACAAATAGGAACTGGAGGAGCAGCTGGCAGAGCAGAAAAAACTGCTGCAGTCAGTTGCCAGCAGAGGAGAGGAGATTCTGTTCCAGCAGGCCTCACCTAGCAGTGCCAGGTACTTTGCATCCCATGATCTCATTTTAGCAATTTCACCTTTTTCAACAAAGATCAGAAATTTCGTTCTGGTTTCGGTCGAAATCCGTTGCGGAAAGAAGCTGCGTTCCCTCGATTTACGGGTGAATAAATCCCGACAGGGTTCACATTCAAGGCCTTTGATCGACTGGACAACCTGTTCTGCTTTCAAATCAATTCAGACCGGCGCTGTTGTTTGACGGCCGTCGACACGTCGAGTGATCATGAAAACATGAGCTGAATAAGAACTTTGTTTTTGTAGCGAAGTGTGTGGATAACTGAAAGTCTACAATGACGCTCCTCACAAGACAAGCATGAAGATATTAGAGTTACTAAAATAAATCCCGGGGAGAAAAGCAGTTACACAACCAAACCACAACCGAATGAGATTCAGAATGTCAGCTTGAAGTCATATTTGCCTTTGCCAATGTGTCCGTCCAGTGCCACCGAGCCCTTTTCAGCAGCGGCTCTGGTTGAGAGGGAAGCCGAGGCGGCCCGGGACCAGAGGAGGCAGAGATGGGAGAGCTTGAGACTGGAACTCAAAACTAAACTGCAGCTCATGCAGAGAACCCTGGAGCAGGACCACAAGCAGCCGGTACCGTCCTCGAAAGCACAAGGACCCGTACCGGGGATCGTATCTGTAAATTGTTCGAAGCCAGTGCTTTGAGCGCCTGTCTGTGTCTGCAGGTTTACTCCAGAGCTTCTTGCGTCTCTGCGGCCGGAGCTCTGTTTAAAGGAGAGCCTCGGTTTGACCGCTCGTCCCTGAAGGGCCTCTACGACAACTTCAGACGAACAATAGAGGACATGAGTGCTCAGGTTTGATTGCGTTTGTCATTTCCACAACATCGGCGGGTCAACGGGAATAAACTGAGGCCTGTGGCGTGAATACGCGTGGTTCTCCGGGTGGAACTCTGCATTGTGTGCACGCAGCCCTGCGGTGGCGAGGCGCAGGTGGCGCAGATGGAACAGCAGCTCTACACGGCCGTTTCGTCCACGTCCTCCTGGCTGGACGGCGTGGAGAACAATGTCTTTCCCGGATCGGTGCTGCTGACGGAAAACTCAGACGCCCAGCTAGAAAAGCAGGAGGTACGGCCCAGATTTTCTGCGTGTAAATCATATGGAACCGAGAAAAACATGGCACTTATTTGGTTTTCTTTGCAGCACCTCATTCCATGACCACATTAGTGCCGGCAAAGAATACGACATGCACATTAAACCTCAGCAGTCTTTTCAGGCAGCGTCTACTGAGTTCCCGTCTTTCTTTTCTGAAAAGGATTCTGTTATACCGTATTTTCCGGAGTCTGAATCGCTCCTGAGTAGAAGTCGCACCAGCTGAAAAATGCAGAATGAAGAAAAAAAACAACATATACAAGTCGCACTGGACTATAAGTCGCATATTTTGGGGTAAATTTATTTATAAAATCAGAGACCGAGAAGAGACATTTCATCTTGAAAGGATATTTCTAGTAATAAGAATAGAATAGAGAACAACAGGCTGAGTTGGTGTCTGCCATGCTAACGTAACATGTTAACATTCATTCAGATAACTAGCATAAACAACATAGCATAACAAGTTGACCAAACACTCCATCTCACTCAAAATCACTAAATCCATTGAGTTCTTCATCCTCGCTGTCACTTCTGAGGAGGTCGACGCCGCGCCGCTTCCTCTTCTTCGGCATCGCTTCCTAGCTTCATCTAACTCTTAGCCTGCGATTAGCTTTTTTTGTTTTTCTTCATTGCAATTAGAGTAGCCAGTCCCTCACAAACTTCCTTTGGGCTGCTCGATGACCGTTTTCGGCTGCATATTTCACTACCTTCAGCGTGTCCTCTGCAGGATATGATTTTCTTTTTGGGTGACATTTGCGTTCAGTTTCTCTCAGTTGTCTTTAGAAGTTGATGTTTAAATTTTTAATTTTCAGTGGTACGGGAGGAATCGGGGGAGCAGATACTGGCACACAAGCCTAGAGCGCAGTCTCGCACCGTCAGTGTGAAAATAACAAACATGTCGAATGATATATTTTGATATGTAAGTCGCACCTGAGTATAAGTCGCGGGACCAGCCGAACCAGGAAAAAAAGTGCGACTTATAGTCCGGGAAATGCGGTAGTTACACCCTTGAATTTACTTTTTGCATCTCGGCCTGCTGCAATTCTGCTTTGAAGGTGTTACAAAAAGAGCATTGAATGCAAAAGCAATTATGGAACATGATCTATGAAAATATATATATAGTAGATATTCCTTTTTATAGTCATCATTATGCTGCTGACATAAAAACGGAACTGACACAACCCTGTGTAAAGTCAAAGTCCAGCCCTCATCCAAGAGGCTTCTTCAGTTCTAATGACCTGTGGGGAGTGTCTGAATAGAAGTGCCAGGGTTTTGGCAGGTCCAGGTTATGACGGCTCGTTATGTGAACGTATGAGCTGACGGGCGGAAACTAGGTCAGAGGGGGTTGCTATGCTAATGGGGGTGTTGTTCGTTGGTGACAAAATAGTAACTTTTGTGGGATGACCCGGATTGGGAGGTGAAAAGGTAAAGCTAAACAAGGAGCGAAACCTGCTAAATCACATGGACTGAGGCTCATGTGGGAGTTAGCGTGGGCCGGTCCTCGTGGTGGATCTTTCTTGGTTGTGCAGATGGGCCCGGACCGTGCGATCCAACAGGTTTCACTCTTTTGTTTAGCTTTATCTTTTCAAATTCCAGTCCAGACAATCCCTCAAAAGTTGCTCTTTTGTCGTCAACGAACGACACCCCCGTTAGCATAACAACGCCCTTAGACCTAGCTTCTTCGGATCACCTCTTACATTTACATAAAAAACAATGACTTCTCTGTTGAAAGCAGATTGTTACTGGACGTTTTTTTAGCATTATTATTATTGGCATGCTATCGATGTTTCCTCTTGTCGAAATCTTCTCGTCGTGGCAACTGGATCTGACGTTCTTCACTTGAAGACATCTAACCCCTCATCCCAGAGGCTTCTTCAGTTCTAATGCCCTGTGGGGAGTTTCTGAATTTACCCGCAGTTATATTTTGAAACAAAACCCCCGGCGGTTCTATTCAGAAACTCCCCACAGGTCATTAAAACTGAAGAAGCCTCTGGGACGAGGGCTGAAACATCTTCACGAGAACAAAATCAAGTCCAGTTGCCACGACAAGAAGGTTACGATAAGAATTCAAAGTCAGCTTTTTCGTCATCTTCTCCCAATCAGTACACAGCAGGTTAACAAAGCAATAGCAGCAGAGGTTTCTGTACCGGTTACGTTGTGCAAAATAAGACAATCAGAGGTGCAAAATCAACCAGTCGATCAGTCATATCTGCATGTTTTATTTTACTGTCGAGGTGCGAAAAGACCCTATATCTCAAGGTCATGGTTCAGTGTCTTGTGTTTTGTATACAAAAGTAGTTTGATCCATAAGATTCGTTGAAAAACTCAAAATGCAAAGTCTTGTTTGGCCTGATCTTGTCATTCGCATTATTTTAGTTTCAGTCTGAGTGTTGTCCGGCCTTCCTTGCAGACCCTGGAGACCGACGTGAGGCACGTGACGGAAGAAGTGAAACTCAGCCAGGTTCTGCTCGATGGTTCCTCGGGGTTGAGGCAGGACGACAGGGCGCTGCTCGGGGACAACCTGGATTGCCTGAAAGAGCGATTAGGAGCTCTGGGATGTGCTATCGGTCAAAGCTGCGACCAAATGAGGACCAGGGCTCATGAACTCACTGCCTACCAGGTGTCTTGCACAAAATCATGCATTATATTATATATTTACAGGATTCTGCATCCTAGCAAACCAAGAAAACTATGAAATGGTTTGCCTCTTAGAGAGAACACAAAAGGGAGAACTTAAAATGTTGTCCTGGAACAACAAACTCAGAATATCAGGACAGTACCTGAAAAAGAACAGGAAAATACTTTTTTTTAATACTTGATGTGATATATAATATCCATCTACCTATAATACCTTTCAAGACTTGATAGTATATATATATATATATATATATATATATATATATATATATATATATATATATATATATATATATATATATATAT